>CM042144.1:126786760-126789260 GCA_023376005.1 Doryteuthis pealeii | reverse complement strand
TCTATCTATCTATCTGACATATATATATATATATATATATATATATATATATATATATATATATATATATGTGAGTGGGGGTGTGTATATGTGTACGTGTGAGTGAGTGAGTGTATGTTTGTGTGTGTGTGTGAGAGAGAGAGTGTATGTTTGTGTGTGTGTGTGTATGTGCATGTGTGCATTGTGCGCACGCGCACGTGTGTGTGTTGTTCTGCAACCTAATGACGAAAACAATTATTTATTCAGCAGTTAACATTAATCATATAGAACGAATCATATTTTGAGAATATTTCAGATCAAATTCTGCTAACAGCTCAGTGATTCACCCCCGTATAACACGAATAATAATATCTCTCTCTCTCTCTCTCTCTCTCTCTCTCTCTCTCTCTCTCTCTCTCTCTCTCTCTCTCTCTCTCTCTCTCTCTCTCTCTCTTCAGGTAACGAAAATAACTGACTGTGATGAGATTTGAGCATTTATAATAAAAATTATTTCACAATCCACACTAATTTTAGTATTTTATTCAGTAAATCTTGGGGTGAGAAATTTTATTTTTTACACCGGGTCATGCTTTTCAATGCGTTTGTTATTTATGGTAGATCTGCAAGCTTCATGATATTTAAAAGAGTATTTACTAGAAAATTTTATTGGGGCCCAGTTTTCAATACTATCATTTACGAACATAATAAATGACGAACAAACAAATATATACCTCTATAAGTCGACACTCGTTGCATTTGTAGATAACAAGTTTCATATAAGTAATATATATATATGACCCTTGACACTGAATTTCTAGTAGCGGAATAAAAAATAAAAAATAAAATATGTCAGAGGCAATCATTGGCATTAAAAAAATATGAAAATATTTGGGTAGGTGTCAGCTGGAATGTATACCAAAGAATATATTGAGGAGTAGAAAGCAAAGGCAAGTGGTTGTTGTGTTAAGAAGAGAAGAGAGAAAGTACAAAATACACAGAGAAGAAGAAGAAGAAGAAGAAGAAGAAGAAGAAGAAGAAGAGAAGAAGAAGAAGAAGAAGAAGAAGACATTAATAATAAACGAGGAAATAAGAAATAAGAAATACGCGAATGAAAAATAAACAAATCAATATTAAATAAAATAAAAAAGGGAAAGATTTCCAGGGATTTTTTTTTATTAGAAGAAAGATTATGTAGCGGGATAAAAAGGCGAAATGATGAAAAGAAGAAAAATATAAGGTTTATATATGTGATATATTTATAATATAAAGATAATAAATAAGAAGTTTAAGAATAAAGAGAAAAAAAAACAAAGAAGAAGGAATAAGCAAGAAAATACATAAATAAAATAACGAAATAAAGATAAAACAGTAACGAAAATGATAAGAAACTGGAAATATATTGTGGGAAAGGAGAGAAAATATTTAAAGAAATGGAGGAATAGAAAGACGGAGGAAAGAAATGGAAGAACAATTTGAGTAAGAATGGTCTTAGAAAAGTACAAAAATGTGGGAAAGGAAAACCGTGATCATGAAGGTGATAAGAGGAAAAAAGACGAAGAAAATATGGCAAGAAGATAGTAAATAGTGAGGAAAAGAAGTCGTTTATTACAATGATGAAGGTGGAGGGTTACTCATTTATAGGCGAATAAGCAGTAGTAGGTGACCTACACCTTGTGCAAAACACTAGCAGTTGACACACACACGCTGTGCTAAAAAAGCTGTGATACAAAAGCTACACACAGCGCCCCTCGATAGTCGGACGAAAATAGTCGGGGTGTTTAGGCTTTGACATACAGGTTGAAAAGAAAACGTATTCCTACTTGAGAGGTTGATTTAAAAAAAAAAAAAGAAGCAGACTCATAAATATAATAAAAGTAAATGTAGTCTATCCTCACGCAATCCCAGAAATACACGTGTATATATAAGCAAACATATAACGGCTGATAAAAAAAAAACAACCAGATATTCATGTGCACACACACACACACACACACACACACACACACACACACACATATATATATGTGTATGTGTGTGTATGTGTGTATGTATATATATATATATATATATATATATATATATATATATATATGGGAATCGTTCAGAAGGTTCTAGGCTTAACCCAGAAAAAAGCGCCAATATCTCATGAAACTAAAAAAACTGATTCAGATTTCTGTCTAAATTTATGTGCAGGTGAGGCCCATACAATGGTGAGAGGTATGCGAAAAAATGGACAAAACAGAGGCCCAAGCATTTTGAATGACCCTCGTGTATATATATATATATATATATATATATATATATATAAGTAAATACACAAAGCCGACAATTTTTGGGAGGATATGTGCTTAATTGAAGTCGTACCTAATTTGAAAGTTAATTAATTAATAATTAATTAATTAGGCGGGCATACCTATTAAATGTAAGGCTAAACAAATCGAGAAAAATCAATCTCTGTATGGACATTTCGGCCTATTAGACCTCATCAGCAGAGCTATAGATAGGAAGACCGCCTTGTATA
>CM042144.1:126771760-126781760 GCA_023376005.1 Doryteuthis pealeii | reverse complement strand
AGATAGATATTTCAAAGTCGATTTAGGTCATAAACCTGTGTGTCAGGGATATACGTACAAATACATACGAGGGTATTTTTTCGCAAGTATTATTTTAACGGCTCTTTAATGCGCTCCTCATATGGTTGCTTGAATAGATATATATATATATATATATAATATATATATATATATATATATATATATATATATATATATATATATATATATATATATATATATATATATATATACAAATGCTAACATACACACATGCGCGCACATACATACACACATACATATATATATATATATATATATATATATATATAATATAGAGAGAGAGAGAGAAATAAAGAGAAGAGAGAGAGAGAAAGAAGAGAAAGAAAGAGAAGAGAGAGAGAGAGAAAGGACTATCTATAATGAGCAGTTGAAATTTAATCTGGCATTTTCAATAAATAATATTTGAGCAAAAATTGTTGTTTTAACAATGATGAAAAATAAATACTTGTTCAAATATTTCTTATTTGATTATTAGCCCACGGCTTTTCAGATTTACCTGTACACACACACACACACACACACACACACACACACACATACATACATACATATATATATATATATTTACATACATATATACACATATATTAATACATATATATACATACATATACATACATGTACATACATACATACATACATACACATACACACACACACACACACATACATATAATATATATATATATATATATATATATATATATATATATATATATATATACGTTGCAATTAGTTCCTATGGATTTTTGAATTTAATTAAAAAAATATATTATTCAAAATTTCAGTTTCAGTTTTCAGACACGTTGTGTGTTATATATATATATATATATATATATATATATATATATATATATATATATATAATATATATATATTGAAAAAAAAATATATGATTGAACAAATATATATTTATATATATATATATATATATATATATAATATATATATATATATATATATATATATATATATAATATATATATATATATATATATATATATATATATATAGTATAAATGATAATAAATATTACTTCTATAAGAGCCGTAGTTATTTATACAAAGTTATACATTTAAAATTACCAATGGTTCGGAACATCACCTTTAGGTATTGTTCGTCATCAGAAAAGGGAATCTGATGACGAACAATCACCTAAAGGTGATGTTCCGAAACATTGGTAAAACGGACGTTTAAATGTATTGTAAACTATATATATATATATATATATATATATATATATATATATATATATATATATATATACATGAATATATATCTATCTATCCATCTATCTATATATATATATATATATATATATATATATATATATATATACTAGTAGATGGAGTTGGCCTATTGTCAGTATCAGTTGGACAGCGCTGGACCAGGATTAATTATGTTCCTCTAATTATATATATATGAACTATTTGCAACGTGTATATATATATATATAATATATATATATATATATATATATATATATATATATATATATATATATATATATATATATATATATGATCCACTGCATATAGATGCATAAGTTGATGGATGTACTGCATTAGTATGGAATTCAATTCCTACATTATTCTCCATTCTTGTGTTATATGACAATATGAAGGGTGCGATGGGTAAACTGTCGTCTAAGTTACCAAAAATGAAAATAATACTGTTTCTCACTTCATCAGAAATATTTATTAAAAATTACTAGAAAAATATTATGAAATATTATAGATTAAATTTATTTGAAAAGAAGAATTGCCTCTAACTTTGGCCATTTGATGACTTCGAAATTCCCCGCAATTCATTGTCTCTTTACTTAAATTGGTAAATATGCTGTAATCCTTGTCTTCGGTTAATCATCGGTGCTGCACGGGTTTTGCTGATTTCACGCTCAACACACATAATAAACAACGTTGCAATCTGGGAAGATATTAGGAGTGATGTGGTTGTAGAAACGTTGTCACAGTCATCCTACCTGTGTGGCTAGGTGCAGTGCTGTTGCCAGACATAGAATCTTCCAACAGCCACCTCTCGATCCATGACCCTTTATCCTCCAGGCACTTGCTGTAGGCCCCCAGGTTGAGGCTGGGACCACGGAAAATATGAATGCAAACTAACGTCACCATCACTAGTGACCACATCAAACTCTATGAGCTGTTTACTTTTCATTACTACCGGTACATTTTGTGGGAAGAGATCAAATCAACGGTTATTCCGTAAGTCAGAATCTGATCCTGGTAGAAATTGTTCTCATCCAAGAAAAAAAAACAAAGCCTGATGTGGCCATACTTGTGTTTCATGAAAAGATCTGCAGTGCGGTTTTTCCTCTATTCCTTCATAGTCGTTAATAAAAATTGGCTCTTTATTCATCTTGAATGAGAAATACCGAATCCCTTCATGCACTACCAGCCTGATGAGAAACTCAGACACTCTCATGTCCCTGGCTACTAACCAGATTGACCTGCAAAGTGAGGCTTCTGATCTGTCATACTTTCGTAACCCACTTTGGACTCATTCAACTTTTTCTTAATCATTTGCACTGTCCCCAGATTGACAGACTAATAATATGAAATCTTCGAAATGGAGCTTCCGGCGAGAACAACAAATAGTAGAACATGTTTCTACATTTATGGAATGGTGAATTGCGTTATGGAGCTACCTTCCTCCTAGATTGTGCCTACCTGACTCTAGTTTGATGCACAGTAGTCAAAAGCTGAAACAGAGAAAGCGCATGCGCAAAATTATTAATTTAAAAATTGTGTCAATTTAACTGCCACACCCTGTATTGTTGTCCTTGTTCTAAGCCAATATGAGGTTAGTAAACTATGATAAACTATATATATATATATATATATATATATATATATATATATATATATATATATATTCTCGATTTGTTTAGTCTCACATTTAAACATATATGCCCGCCTAAATTCATTAATTATTAACTAATTAATTTTCAAAAATTAGATTAACTTCAATTAAGCACATATCCTCAAAAAAAAAAAAATTCTCGGCTGAAAGCCATATCAAATAAACACATTGTTTGTTTACCTACTCTCATACTGTCGTGTAGTAAGTCAATAAAAAATGGAATATAAATAAGTTCAAAACAAACGAAGAATCTGGGAATGGCCAGCTATTGTAATGGTTAGATTTCTCGCCTGTCAGCTTGGCAGTCGAGGTTTCGAGTCACACACGGAGCAGTCTCCCATATCTATAACCTTGCTGATGAGACCTAATAGGTCGAAATGTACATTCAGGGATTGACATTTTCTCGATTTGTTTAACCTTACATTTGAATATATATGCCCCCTAAATTCATTAATTATTAACTAATAAATTTTCAAAATTAGGTATAACTTCAATTAAGCACATATCCCCCCAAAAAAAAAATATATATGTGTGTGTGTGTGTGTGTGTGTGTTCGCGCGCGTATGTACTTATATAAGTGCGTTTGAATATATACATATAAAGGGATAAACAAACAAACATACATACGCACACAAATATGTATATATGAATATACACAAAACTTACAGATGACACTACAGAAGAGATGCTTGAAAATCTCGCTTAGTGTGTATATATATATATATTATATATATATATAAACAGACGATGTTTGTGATATGGCTATTTTCAGCCGACAATGTCAGCTTGACAATCAGGTTTCGAATCGCACACGAGGCGGTCTTTGTATCTATAGCTCTGCTGATGAGGCCTAATAGGCCGAAATGTACATACAGAGATTGATTTTTCTCCATTTGTTTAGCCTTAAATTTAATAGGTAATCCCGCCTAATTAATTAATTATTAATTAATTAACTTTCATAAAAATTAGGTTCGACCTCAATTAAGCACATATTCTCCCAAATATATATATATATATATATATATATATATACAATATTATACTGTGGATGTTACAAGAAGAGTTACGTGAACATCTCTATCGGGGGGTTTAATGTACCCATGTGTTATTATTGTTCGCACGTTTTCAAATAGAAATCCCCTGATAAAGATGCATCGAACGTTGTTACGCTCGTGTGTACACATCTATATACATCTGCCTATACGTGTACTTGTCAATGCGTGCCCTATGCTTGACAAAATTCTTCACATTTGTCCTCTAATATTACTATTCGGATATTTAGTAATCATTATGAATAGGCAAGGTCAATGAGTTGGCGCAATTGGGGTTATTTATGAGGTTATTATTTATATATTATGGGGTTATATATTAATACCATAAGTATTCCTCAGTACATCGTTCGAACCGACGATTCCATTTCTAATCTTAGTAGGGACATGTTGCTTAATTCGGGCATCCAATCGCTGGTTTGTTCTTCCTATGTATTGCAAACCGCAAATACATTTGTATGCATAAATTATAGAGTTATTATGGTGGGTGGGGAGAACATCCTTGCCATTGGATACCAACTTAGGTTTTGTTTTAAAAACAACACGCAGATTAGAAGAAGGGTAACAATATTGTACACACCGGGAAATTTGCCTTGAAAATCTCTCACTTATATCACCTAACCGAGGTAGGCGTAGATACACAGGACATTTTTCTACCGTAGCCGGCTTAATTTTTTAAAAGTCGGTAATTTTATGTCACATCCTAGTATAACATATTCATATATCTGAAATCCGTACTCCTTTAAAATAACCATGTCAATCAGATTGTGATTATGTATATTTGGGTGTTTCAGTGTACCAACGCGTATGTCTAACGTGTTCTTTTCTTTTTGTGAAAGTGCACATGTACATTTGCCTTAGTGTCTCACTTTCTAATAATCGAATTAGTTCAACATGAATCTCAATAAAACTTTGATATATTAAAGGTCAATTAAATGACTAACAAGACGAATCATGAGGACAGATAATAAGTTGGGTTTATTAAAACATGTTTGAGGTTAACGTATTGACTCGAGAATCTGTAACAGCAGTTTCATGAAGATATTGATGATTCCATTTAGAAAAGGATGAAGGATTCCCATAAGAATTCAATAGTTATCGACATTATATATATATATATATATATATATATATATATATATATATATATATATATATATATATCCTGCACATCCTATCATAGGAGAAGTCTCAGAAGTCCTTCGACCAATGGAAAAATGTGTGTTGATTGCGAAGATTTTTGGAGAATGGCGGGGCATCATATATATATATATATATATATATATATATTATATATATATATATATATAAAAGTAATTGGTAATTTGCTTGAAGCATTGTTAAGTATGTTATAAAATAATAAAATTCGAAGGCAATACAATGCGTAAAAAATAAAGACAAAAAGATGTTTTATATGTCTAATCGATTTCAAAGCAAAGCTTTATCATCAGAGTTTTATTCAGAAATGACGTCATTTCTGAATAAAACTCTGATGATAAAGCTTTGCTTTGAAATCGATTAGACATATAAAACATCTTTTTGTCTTTATTTTTTACGCATTGTATTGCCTTCGAATTTTATTATTATATATATATATATGAAATTTAATATTTTTGAAAAACAAATGATGTTATATAATTGCTGACAGAAATCTGTTTCGACCGGTTCGATAAACTGGTCATCTTCACGAGCAACATAGAAAAATATCCGTTAGAAGACAGTTTACAAATGCCATATTCAATGCTGCATTTAAAAAAAAATGCGTGTTCTGTTTTAAAAATTAAATAAATTTATTTTTAATTTTTTAAAATCAGAAGCATTATAGTTTATAGTAAAACTCAAAAGAGTTTGTTGTAAACTTACATAAAAAGTGTATAGTGTTTATCAAAATTGTTTAGGATATATTTCAGCTATTAAAATATAATATACAAGTCCACAGCGTATTTGAAGAAAGATGTAAAAGTTCCAAAAAAATATTAAATTTAAAATATAGATGTAAAAGTTCCAAAATAAATATTAAATTTCATACTGTCGGATTAATTTCCATCTATTTTTCATATAATATATATATATATATATATATATATATATATATATATATATATATGTGTGTGTGTGTGTGTGTGTGTGTGTGTGTGTGAAAATTCATTGTGAGGGAGTTAAAAACAATAAAGAAGAACACTGAGAGAGATAACCATCTACAGTCTATTGCATATGAAATACTGAGTGTTTTTTAAACAGATCTTGGAAGTAATACCCTGAAAACCAGCAGCTGTACGGACACTTACATCCCATCTCGCAAACCATCAAAATAAGATGAGAAAGACATGCTGTGTACTGCTGGGAAAGTAAATACAAAATCAAAAGTGACGTTTTCCTATGAACTTCTACACATCGACACGCTGGTATTTGCCGTCGAGCAAAAACTTACATTCGCCAATTCTGTGCGAACACTGTGTGCCTTCTAGACGAATACCAAGAACGATAGCCGATAGAGATGCATCGCGAGAGAAGGAGTCAAAGGAATCACTTTTGGCGACACATATTTATGATGATAATATGTGTCGCCAAAAGTGATTATGGAAGCGCGTAGTGTAATGGTTAAAGTCATGGGAAGTGGACTCGTCGCCCGAGTTCAAATCCTGGACGTGGTAATTGCATTTCACTTAGCGCTAATACCCTTGGGAAAGGTATGAATCCTACTCTCCCTCCGGCTATGGATAAATAGTAGGGCAGACTGGGCTCTTTAACCTTGGTTAGGTAACCAGTATAAGAGAAGGAAAACTCTGAATTCAAACCTGTTTGAACTCCGCTTAAAAAATTGACCTTGTGTCACATCCTGCCCGTGCGGAGGGGTTGGTAAATATGTATGTATTTATGATGATAATATGTGCAATTACCAAAGTTCTATGAAAATATTCTTTATAAGACTGGACACAAAATAAAGTTGCTCCTGTGTGTGTGTGTGTGTGTGTGTGTGTGTATGTGTGTGTGTGTGTGTGTGTGTGTGTGTAAAAGTCCGTTATGTCAATGATTTGTCATTTATTACATTGCTAATTTATGTTCAGCAGCACGTCTCATATATTAGCTAATACATCTATTTACCCAACCCCTCCGCCACGACACATGTTCGATTTTTAAGGAGGTGGTTAACGAGGCTAAATTCACTTTTCTTTATCCTAGACCGTTTAGCAAACCAAGATTGAAGAGCCCAATCTGCCCTACTATTTATCTATATCTGGAGGAGGCGGGGAATAGATTCATACTTTTTTCCAAGGGTATTAGCGCTATGTGAAATGCAAACAGCCTCGTTCAGGATTTGAACTCGCGTCACCCATTAATTTTTCAACGACGATAACCACTGCATAATCGAACACCGAATTTGCATATTCAGCTTTAAAAACTCAGCTGTGACAACTGTCTCTTGTTATTTCTTTCTAATGGTGTCTTTTGTGATCTTTATAAATAAATGATTGTTTTGTTGATCTATTTTATAATTGTATTGTTTAGTTAATTAAAGACTTCAATTACAAGCATAATGAAAATGTAAATTATAGATGGATAAAAGCCACAAACAGACATGTACAAATTCGTTCTTCCAAAAATACACAAAGGTAGAAGATGTATTTTTATTCATCAAATCGATTTAATTTTTTTTTCTGAATAATCACTATGTTGGATTTAATTCGGCACTAGATCTCCTTATTCGTCTATGTGTTAGTTGGAATTCAATATTTTTGCATAAGTTTAACTACGTATGTTAATCTTCGGTTATTACGTCATTTGAAGTAAGAATCAAATGTACATACATACATACATATAAACATACATACATACATACATACATACATACATACATACCCCATTTCATTTATATGCATATTATCTGGATCTATTTTTATGAATTAATCTCATACAGAGTACTCAGTAGATCTATCAATCTATCAATCTATCTATCTATGGCTTCACATCTCTCTCCCTCTCTCTCCCTCTCTCTCTCTCTCTCTCTCTCTCTCTCTCTCTCTCTATATATATATATATATATATATATATATATATTATATATATATATATAATATACCAAACTTGTTGGTAAACCCTTGCGGTAAGAAAAAACCCGGCAAATAGTTTGATTGTAAAAATATACTACCAAACATCACCTGAGGAAAAACATTTTTTTGAAAGAAAGAAAAAACCAAGATAGTCGTACCAACCGAAAATAATCAGTTTATACTATAATACTTGGCCAAAAGAAAAAACAATTATATATATATATATATGAATAATATATATTCATACGAAAACCGCTAGGATATACTAAAGCTAATAAGTAAAGAGTGCTCAATACCTAAGTAAAGCAAATAATAAAGATAAATCTAATGAGTCAGATATACCTACTAAAAGTTTCGCTTAATGCTCTTCAGGGCTAAGATCTTAGTCAGATCTTAGCCCTGAAGAGCATTAAGCAAAACTTTACTAGGTTTATCTTTATATTATATATATATATATATATAATATATATATATATATATATATATATCTTTCTAGCTAATTTCAGTCGCTTCAGTGAGTATACAAACACACACACACACACGTATATATATATATATATATATATATATATATATATATATATATATATATATTTCAGACCATATGTATGTACAGTCAAGTGTGCCAAATATGTATAAAACGTTAAATTTCTTTTAGACTAAAGATACCAGTAACTTATTTCACGTGAAAAGTTATAAAATCAAATTGGATGTTATTAGGTATTATTCATCAAGAAAACGTACAACATTAAAACTTTTTAAAAAATTAAATAGTTCTGTAAGTAATATTGCATAGATATATAAAAGTGGTGTGCTTATTTTCGGACTGATGCATATTCATATTTTTGGTTGTAGAGTATCGGTGCTGTTGATTTTGGTAAATAATACCTAATGGTATATGTCTTGTTCGTATAATGTTTTATTAGAAAAAATAAAAGTCTCGCGTCATAGAGTTAAAAGAAAATTAACCTTTTACAAAAAATTGTTATGGGTGTACTTAGAGGTGATACTCTATCTATCTATTTACTATAACTATATTATAATATATATATATATATATATATATATATATATATATATATATATTATATTTTTGCTTGAAGGCAATTACAAAGCATGTATCGCATAAAATTCGATATTTTTAAAAAAAATTTTTATATAGAAAATAAACTTGACATATAAAAATTTTTAAATTAAAAAAAAAGTATCGAATTTTATGCGATACATGCATTGTAATTGCCTTCAAGCAAAAATATAATATATACTTTACCCAACAATGCTTCTAAAAAACAAACATCCAAAAATCTTATATATGTATATATATATATATATATATATATATATATATAAAGTAAAGTCGACGGGGTGGCCTAAAGTCGGTATCAGCCAGTCAGTGAGGGAGTCTAACCCCTTTTCAATAGCGCTAGACCAAGGAGATTGTGTTAGAATCTGAGGTGGAGCGCCACACCTACCATCAGCTCCTTACTTTACCGCACAGATCCCTGTGCTACTCATACGCTGAGTTGGTGAGGGCCGGTATCGAACTAGGAACCTTGTGTTTCTAGCCGAACGCTCTACCGACTGAGCTAACCCGGCCCTATATATGAGTATAGATAAAAGGATATGAAAACAACAGAATATGCTGTTAAAGTGAAAAGATTTTATATCATATCATTAGCTAATATTGAACAATGTTTCGATTTATAAAAATCATCTTTAGAGCTTGTTTATACTCAGCCTTATCAATAGCAGAGACGAAAATGATAAGGCTGGAGTATAAACAAGCTCTGAAGATGATTTTTATAAATCGAAATATTGTTCAATATTAGCTATGAATATGATATAAAATCTATTCACTTTAACAGCATATTGTGTTGTTTTCATATCCTCTTATCTATACTCATACCGTCGGATTCATTTCCTTTCTCTTAACTTATATATATATATATATATATATATATATATATATATATATAT
>CM042144.1:126766760-126769260 GCA_023376005.1 Doryteuthis pealeii | reverse complement strand
ACATACGTAAGAGAGATATTATTAATAATGATAATAAGATATAATAATAATAGTTAACAATGCTTCATCTAAATGGACAAATAAGAATAAAATATACTATTAACTCGAGTTGTGAGTGAAAACAAACAACAACGAAACTGTTATGCAACGAGCATCATCAATGTATGAGGGTTATAAAAGTAAAGTCATCGGGGTGGCCTAAAGTCGGTATCAGCCAGTCAGCGAGGGAGTCTAACCCCTTTTCAATAGCGCTAGACCAAGGAGATTGTTTAGAATCTGAGGTGGAGCGCCACACCTACCATCAGCTCCTTACTTTACCGCACAGATCCCTGTGCTACTCATACGCTGAGTTGGCGAGGACTGGTATCGAACTAGGAACCTTGTGGTTTCTAGCCGAACGCTCTACCGACTGAGCTAACCCAGGGTTATAATGACAGTAAAAAAAAAACATGTTTTTGTATAGTATTATAAAATACAGTGTTCTAGTTAAAATTTCATAGTTTTGCTAAGAAAAATAATTTAAAGTGGATGACGCTTAATAAATTTATAGTTTAGATCTTTTTAATTACTAAATAAGCAATAAGTAATAAATCATACAATTATTTCATATATGCTTGCTTAAACAATTGCCTATAGACTTAAGCGTTTATGTTTAAGTATACGTGAATAATTAGTTAAGACAAATAATTTTTTTCTTTTGAAGTTTGGAAATTGGAAATTCTGTAGGATTAGTTTGATCTTACAGCAACTTAACTCCTTTTTTATGTTTGAGACACAATCTTCATAATAGCCCCTCTTTCCTACGAATAACAAAGCATTTCACTCTTAGATCTTCCGCTATATACAATACGTATGTATTTACCCAACCTCTCCCCCCCGCGAGCAGGTTGTGGCACAAGGTATTTTTAACTGGAGTAGAGTAGGCTTTCTTTATCCAAGTCTGGTTGCTTAATCAAGGCTATTGAACAAAGTCTTTACTTCTATTCACACATATTTTGGGAAATAATAGATGTATTCATTCTTTTTCCATTGAAATTAGTGCGAAGTAAAATGCAAACAGCCTCGTCCAGGATTTTAACTTGGATCACTGATTCCGTTTCCTATGACAATAACTGTTACGATAGGCGCCCCATATGTCGAATACCAAAGGGAATAATTATCTGGACAGTCTCTTTTCTAAGATCTTCTTGATCCTTTCTAAACTCAGACAAATAGACCAAAGAACAAGAAAATTGATTGTGATGCACAAGGTCTTAAATCCAAGGTAGAAGAGGACTCGCCAGCATTGAGAATTGATTAGATGCAATAATTCAAGGACTCGAAAGATATATAAAAAGTAGCAAAAAAGATTGATTACTGCAGCTAACAATAATAATATAATTAACTTCAGGACAAACAGGAAGACAACAAAGCGCAACTTATGCCCACTTAGTATGTACATCAAATCTGGTTAAAAGTTTGGCCATCTAGAGAAGACAGACAAACAAACTCTTCCCTATTATTTGTATATAGGGTATTAAAAAAAGATAAGTATGGTAAACAATAGATTCAAAAGAACATAAAGAATGAGAAACGGAAGAATGTAGAGAAGATAGCGGCTCAGAACATCGAAGCAAAGAATGTGTTAGTAGGTGTTTAAAGTTACATTTCTTCTATTGTGTTAATTAAGACATTTCTAGAACAGTTATCTTATGATATTACTGCAAGATAGCAGTTGAGAAATAAGTGAAATGATGGTTCATAGTTTTTTGATATTGTGTTGGTATACCCATGGGAACTAAAATTTGCAATGTAACCGGTAAAAAGAGAAAACATTTTTTTGACACTGCAAAAAAGTTTTTGTTCCATCAGGAAAGCTTGTTAATGCCAAGTTTTCATTTTTTTTAAAATCCTCCTCCACTATGTTACTAAAACAATAAACAATGCAAAGCACAAAATATGGTTTAAAATAAAACAATGTTACGGTGGTTGGAGATACCGGCCTTTTCTATGTGTTTATCAGTAGTATTATGGGAATTTCGAACCAAACATTTTGTTCAATCTCTGTGGGAAACGTGTTCTCATTCCACTCTTCCTGTTTGAGAATAACTCGATTCAGTCAAATCTTACTAATAATCGTGTACACTTTTGTAAAAGTAGAATTTTGAATACTTAATTGTTAGTCAAATCAATTTTTGTTGACCTTTACATAATTAATATTATTTAAGCTTGACATTATGAGAAAGACAAAGAGTTATTGCTGTTTTCGAACTTGAATGATTCGGAAAAATAAATCAAAGATTCTTCTATACACAATTTTATACAGAAATTATTCCTTGTAGATTCGCGTGTCTGCTCAAGCAGTTTATAGATTTTTTTGCATTATCTAATATTCATTATTAATGATATCAAAGAGCAAGATTTATTGAATGTTTATTTTTAATGGCATGACAACCTGTCTATCAATAGACGTTAGGGAATTGCGTTCATTGTATATTATTATTTACTAGTCTAGTTGTTT
>CM042144.1:126754260-126764260 GCA_023376005.1 Doryteuthis pealeii | reverse complement strand
ACCATCACAGTTTGGAGAAATTTAGTCTGCATGACACGAGGAGTATCCTTTGAACTGTATGCAAGCCATCTGTTATTCTGCGTGTTGTGCCTTTGATCTTAGCAAAAGTTTTTCTCATCGGAAAAGAACCAGATTGTTTGTTGTTCAGCAGGATGTTTCACTTTGTTCAGAAGTTTCTTCGCCTTTATCAGACGGTTTTCATGGCCCTTTTCTCGGAGCAGTTGACCTTTGCGACGCTTGTATGAGTAGTAGCGAAGGTCTTCATTGAGTGCAAGCTTCTTGGTAGAGGCTGAAACATTCAATTCATGTGACAAAGCCTGAATTTCAATGCCAGGGTCCTCCAACACCTTTTCTGTAGATTTTCGATGAATTCTGCTGTACGAAGGCAATCAGATCGTCTGTTGTGTTGCTTTCTTCTAGCCACAGTCTTGTGGTCTCCATTGCAATTCTCCAGTTCATGCCTGAATGTTTTTACAATGTTCCGCCAGTTCAGCTCCGGAACCTGGGCCGCAACCATAATCTCCTTATTTTGATGGCCAGTGCAGATCATCATGATACAAGTTATTCTCTTCCATGATTCAGGTGGGTTCCAATTATCCATTCTATCTGTCATCACATATATGAATGAAGAAGGTTCCAAGCTTTTAAATGATGTATAGTGTGCGTCAATAGCTCCAACCTAGGGTGAAAAATAGCCAAATATGTCGAATTTATCCCGAACAGCCTGTATATCGGCCATATCACCAATATCGGCCATATTGCCATAGGATTAGAATGTATTGACTGTGCTACTGATCTACTACGTTTTGATATCATCATCAGACAAAGAAACGGCTCTGAAATACCCAGGATTTCTTGACGGTCACCATCTTAAACACAATGACCAGCACGAACAAAAATGATTTTAATATGCAGTCAATTTTGAGTCTGACTTCACTGCTGGGAGCGGTTTTCTGATATAATCTTTTCGTTTAAATCATCCTATTTAATATCCCAAGACGAGAACATAGCAGTAGGATGAACATACACTACATTCTCATCCAAGTCCGAAGTTTAATTTTACTCAGCATGTCGAGCAGATAAATATCAGATCATGATGTAGCATCTGCACGAATAAAATCTCTTCAAATATATTACAAAAATAAAGCGCACTGTTGACGGTTATTAGAATACGCTGGCTGTATCCCTGGCAAAGTGTAAATACCCTGGCCACCACCAAAAATAATTGGCCTGCGTAGGACACTAAATAGTATCTATTTGTGAGCCATCAGATGTGGAGATCTGGAGAGTATCGAGCATCCGTTAATTGCCACTTATCCCAGCTACATTCTGACTCTGAATGGTAGTACCTGTTAGGATAACATCTACCGGTCAAATCGATCTAAAAAAAAAAAAATTGCAAAGGCTCTTAAGAAACTACACAAAAATATAAATCTGAACGTAAAATGAACAATATATAATGTAATGTTTTTTATTCATTATGATATATAAATCTGAACGTAAAATGAACTCGATTCCCTAACACTAAGCGGGTTGACATTTCATTGAAATCAATTAATCAATCAATCAATCAGAACACACAGACACCCATAAATATATACATTTATATATTGGTGGGTATCTAATTTTATTGTTGTTTTTAATAAATAATTTTCAGGGATGTCAAATCCGATATATATAAAATTGTTGCAGAGCCAACGAGGGAAAAGTAAATAAGTAAATATGTTATAACAAAAAGGTCCACAAAGTGGTTTTATTATTTTTTTTACTCATTTCGATTTCATAGTAAATGCATACAATGAAATCGAAATAAATAGGGAAAAACAGAATTAAAACCACTTTACAGATCTTGGTTTGGTATATTATATATATATATATATATATAATATATATATATATATATATATATATAAATCTAGCTGTATTTTGTGTTTAAAATCGCAGATCCTTGTTTTGAAATTCTGGCATTTTTTCTGCGTTATTCTCAACTGAAATTCAATACCGTTGAATTTTCACGCAATATCTGAGAAATATACACAAATTAAATACCATCTCGCTTTAATGTCCTAGACTGGTTTAACCGTTTTAATGGCAGTGAAAATAAAAGCCAGACATGGAAGACCATCTTAACAAGATTATGATATTTTAAAACCCAAGATCGAGGAAATCCCATCCAGTAACACTAGAAAAAAATATATGGACAAATTTTAATGAAATTATATAATATTTTGGGGATGATTACTTATTATTATTCATATTATTTACTCCGGCCTATTTATATGTCTTTTGTGGCAATCAATTCTAAGACGTCTAAATCCATTTAAATCCGTTTCCAGTCATTTCAACCGATGAAGGAAATATATATTTTCTTCAAGCTGAGATGAAACATGTGAATATACAAAAAAATAAATAAGATGTAAAATATATAATTAAATCATTTAACTTTGGAAGATTTATATAAAATAATCATGCTAATTATTGAATATTTAAATTATTTTGCTATTTTGAACTTACAAATCAGTTATGTATTGTTTTGATACAATTTGAACAAGGTTTTTGGGAATCGTAAAAGTTTAAATAATACCATTTCAATCCATAATAGTTGCTATTGGCATACAACTTGTTACACTAAATATTGTAATTATTGTTTAATGTCTTGAAATCAGAATGTTAGGTCATTTCGTCCTATTCCTATTTTCATTTACTTTAAAATACATTTATATAAAAATTCCTTTTTACCTCATTATATCAAAACAGATAGGTTGATAGGTATATATATATATATTTACCAACCCCTCCGCACGAGCAGGATGCGACACAAGGTCAATTTCTTAAGCGGAGTTCAGCAGGTTTGAATTCAGAGTTTTCCTTCTCCTATACCGGTTGCCTAACCAAGGTTAAAGAGCCCAGTCTGCCCTACTATTTACCCATTGCTGGAGGGAGAGTAGGATTCATACCTTTCCCAAGGGTATTAGCGCTAAGTGAAATGCAATTAGCACGTCCAGGGATTGAACTCGGGGCGACGAGTCCATTTCTCTCTCTCTCTCTCTCTCTCTCTCTCTCTATATATATATATATATATATATATATATATATATATATATATATATATATATAATGTTGATGATATAGCTCCGACGTAAACATTTAATTCCAAGGAGCTACAACATATACAGAGCGCACTAAAACCGTTGAAAAGAGATTTTCTGCAACAAAACATTAACAAATATTCATTCGTCTGTTATCCATAACTAGACAAAATCAACGCAAAGGTTAATTAAATGAATGGTACATCCTCTGATGCCATATCATCAACGTTGTGGAACAAGATACTAGACCAGGAAACATTGCTTTAGAAGAGTGTACTCATGAGAGTAGATTGCCAGCTCTTGTCTCTTTCTGGCAAAAATGCATAACCAGAAAATGTTTAGGAAAATGGTGAAAATGTAGAAATGGTGGAAATCGCAGGAAGGGATGAAAATATAGAAAAACAATATTTTGTAGCTGAAAATATTCCCTTTTAAAAGGTTTTATTGTGCTCTCTGTGTCTGTTGTAATGTCTGTGAAAATAAATACGAGGCATTACATTCGGAGCACCCATCGTATCTGTGCTAATGTGAAGAACAAGAGCATTTTTTTCTTTTCAATTATCACAATTTAATTATCCATCTTGCTATGTTATACAGATTCTACAGCTTCTCTTTTTCCCTTCCTCATGGCTGTATATTATCATCATCAGCATCATTATTTTTCAGCTTCTTGTTTCGCATCTTTAAGCGTTTCTGTCTCTATTTTCCCTTCTTCTCATTCCTATTTTTCTGCATGACTAAAGCAATATAGCCGTTCCTCACTGACACGCGGTTCACATAATCACTTGCCCAACAGAGCAAGAAAAGAGCAGCCACGCGTCGAGGAAAATTAACAGAATCAGAAAGCATCTGAAAATCCCACACCTAACCCTAATTCTGAAGTGCCATCTTCTACCTTTTCATTTACCGCTGGGTATTAATATGTGACACATACCTATTGGGTAATGAAGGGCTCATTTGGTTCAAACAATTACGTCTAGGCATTTTTTTTTCAATCAGCTGACAAGAATGTGCGTCCAAGAGGTCACGTCTTCAACTATCATCATTTATGATGGTCGGTCAATGTGCCTTCGAAATTATAACCTAAATTAATCGTTATTGGTTTTTAGCTTTCTTTTTTTTTAATAGAAAATTATATCTTTTTCATTATCATTCAGTATGGAAGCAGATGAATTTGAATAAGATGTTTAAAATCCCTATCTTTAACAAGACTTGGACAATATCTTTATACATGTATAACTCACGGACTGCGTCTGTCTATCTGTTTTGTGCGTCTGTCTCTATCTGTTTGTATGTCTCCATTTTTCACTTTAATTCTCTCTCACTTTTTAAAGTAAAATTGGTGGAATGGTCTATTTTCGGTATCAGGCGGACAGCAAGATAGTCTATCCCCTTTTCGCTAGCGCAACACCATGGATATTTTTTTTTTTGAGAGCCTTTCCTATCGTCATTTAAAATTATTATTGTTTTAGGTTTTGGCTGTGATGATGGATCTTTCTTTAATGTGACTAGTGATGTCTTCAAGTTAATATTCGAATCAACATAATTTTCTCATTACTTTAATTTTTCTCTTTATGTAATTCTATTGGCACAAATAATTCGTTTGTAAATTTTATGATGCACCAACTGAATAGTTTTCTCGAGCATTTCACCAGTGCTCAAAGTTATTGAATAAGTGACCATATAGACCAATGTGGAGATATTACCATTGGGCTCCAGTGGGGGATTCCATGTCAGAAGGATATCTTCGTAAGACAAACAATACGCACCCACATTCCGAACAGCTGAAGGAACTGAGGAAATAAAAACAAATTTTCAATTAGGATCAATCACATATGAACAAAATATCTAAGAGGCACATACCATGAATTATATAAAGTAGACAATTTATTAAGTAAATTATCAACAACATTTTATCATGATAAAAACAAATCTTAAAATATATTCTGCCTTTTTTTTTATCAGAATTAAAATTATAAAAGGTTATTTATTTTTATATCCAGCATGTGCATACACATACATACATTTATAATATTTTGACTTTAGTTGTTATATAAGAAAAAAACAATTAGAATTATAAAGATTAGTTATATTTAAATCCCAATAAATAAATGTGAGGAAAAGGTATGTTTGGTCATATAAAACTTTTTAACTTTCTGGGACTTTATTTATGCATGAACATTAATTATCTACTCTCCCAATCAACTGATCTCAATTTTACTTATTCAATTGAGGAAGTATGCAAATTAATATGTTACTGCGTTTAAATATTCAGATCTCTCTCTCTCTCTCTCTCTCTCTCTCTCTCTCTATCTATCTATCTATCTATCTTTATATATATATATATATATATATATATATATATATATATATATATATATATATATATATATATATATGTATGTGTGTGTGTGTGAAGATAGGATGGATGTAGTAGAATCCGACAGTATGAGGTAGGTAAAAGTATAGTGAACAAGAAATGATAACTCAAAACAAATCTAAGAGTTGAAACGTTTCGTCCGATTTATACGGACACCATCAGTCAAATGATTTTTATTGAAAGCAAAATTACGTGCAAGTACAAGTGATTTACTGAGGGGGTGAGTTAGTAGCGAAAGTGAAGGGAGGGAGGATAGGGACAGACATGAATGAAGTGAGGGTAGTTTACAGGAAGTAGAGAGAGGTTGGGAGTAGATGGGCACAGGGGTAGGTTAAGGGAGGGGGTAAAGTTCTGGTGTGTTTGATGTCAGGGGAAGATAAGGTGGAAGGGAGAGTTGAGTGAACTCAGGTCACTGGGTCAGTTAGTGGATAGAGCAGGGGGGGGGATTTTTTTATTCCTGAAGTGTAGGAGGAAAGGAACAGAATGGAGAGTAGGTAGTGAGAGTCTATGTGTGGGCATTCTTTTTTAATTTATTTAATTAATTTAATTAATTAATTATTAACCATATTCATGTTGAGTAATAATTTTTTAAAACGTTTCAACTCTTAGATTTGTTTTGAGTTATCATTTCTTGTTCACTATCCTTTTACCTACCTCATATATATATATATATATATATATATATATATATATATATATATATATATATATATATATATATATAATGAAAGTATTGAATACAATATCCACAAAAATGACAAGAAATAATATCTTCAAATACAACTGCACGGTACTGAAACGATTCAAAAACCATCATTTGTCTTAGTAAATGTAAATCGTCATCCTCGTATGATGAGGACCGAAACATTAAACAGGAAGTAAAACAATTGTAACAAAATCTGTTTTATTCTTATCAGAAAAAAAAAATTCAAATGGATTACATTTAAACATATCCTGAAACTTCCATATTTCACTTTAAAACTAGACAGGAGACTGTCGGCTCATGATTAAAAAGTTGTTTCACTGCATACATATCCATGTTTCAACGTCTATATTGATGATATCATGATGATCTAATGTTTGTATATGTGTGATCATAACACAATAAAAATGGTAAATAAAAAGGGAATAGAGAGAGAGAGAGAGAGAGAGAGAGAGAGAGAGAAGGAAAGAGAAAGAGAAATAAAGATAGAGAGCGAGAAAGAGAGAGAGAGAGAGAGAGAGAGAGAGAAGGGCGAGAAGAAGAAGCGAGCGAGATATATGAGGCAGAGTAGGATGAAAGATAGATAGAGAGAGAGAGGGGGGAAGAAGGAAAGAAAGAAGGAAAGAAAAAGAAAGAAAGAAAGAGAAAGAAAAAAAGATAGATTGATACAGGACAGAAAGCGAGAGCGAGCGAGCGAGAGTGAGAGAGAGAGAGAGAGAGAGAGAGAGAGAGAGAGAGGGGTATAAGAAAGCTAGAGAGCGTTAAATGCAATTTACGATTCAATTTGTAACTTAAGGATAAGAGTGTGGCTCTTTGATCACGCTCACTCATATTGTTATAGTTACGCAAGTGAGACGATCATTAAATATTAGTTATAGAATACTTCCTATTATTATTCGTAATTATAAACTTTATAAATAACTTGACATCAAACTTAATAACTGCCCAAGATGCCCTTTAAGCTGACGTATACAAATGCTTTTCTTTAAGTGTCGAGTGTTGTGGATGTGTTTGATTGTGTACGGTAAAGTGTCTCTTTGATTGAGTCGATGCATGTATATGTTCACATATATGCACGTGTATATTACTGTGCATATATGACTGTGAGTATGTTAATTAAAGTTCAGTTTCTATTTCTTCATTTTGCTTTAGATGAAATTGAAAAGACCAGACTAAGAAACATTGTAAATACAAGAACCGTTTTAATCTCTTCGTTATAATTGTTTTAATTACTATAACCAAGTTCTCTTCATAAATTCATGCTAGAACTTTAGGTAAAATTTTGAACAACAATCCTCTTAAAGAAATATAACTGGATTTAGATCAGACGACCGAAGACAAACAATTAATTTCGAAACAAATCTTTAATAATTAGTCCTGCACAAGAATCTACTAAGCTGAAGTTAGTTTGACACAAAGCCAATATATATATATATATATATATATATATATATATATATATATATATATATATATATATATATATATATATATATATATATATATATGAGGTAGGGAGAAGGAAGGTAAACAAGAAATGAAAACTCAAAACAAATCTAAGAGTTGAAACGTTTCGTCCGAATTCATACGGACATCATCGGTCAAATGATTTTTATTGAAAGCAAAATTTCGTGCAAGTACATGTGAATTTGGTGAGGGGGTGAGTTAGTAGCGGGAGTGAAGGGAGGGAGATTAGGGGCAGACATGAATGAAGTGAGGGTAGTTTTGCTTTCAATAAAAATCATTTGACCGACGAGTCCGTATGAATTCGGACGAAACGTTTCAACTCTTAGATTTGTTTTGAATTTTCATTTCTTGTTCACCTTCCTTCTATCTACCTCATACTGTCGGATTCTACTACATCCATCCTATCTCCATATATATATATATATATATATATATATATATATATATATATATATTATATATTATCGTACTATTAATTTATTTTATTATTTATATCTTATCTAGTATTTTCTTTTATACATCATTATACTCTAATGTTTAAATTTAAAATCTTTTATTTTACTTGTCTATTTATATTTAATATACTACTCTGTTTTTTCTGTCATGTCACTTTTTGTCTGTCTGGACGACCTAGGAATCAACCTTGAGATGTATCTCTTTTTTTCATTCACTTCCTGTTTCTATGGTTACAATCCTACACTGTTAAAAATATATATATATATTTTTTTTTTATTTTTTGTTTTTGTTTGAATTTATATATATTCAGCTCTTTGGGGATTTTTGTGATATGCTTGTCCATAAGTGAATTGAGACCCATCTGATGAGACGGAAATTTGGGGAGCCGGTTTAAATCAACTTAGATTTATATGGGCCCCAATTTTCGTCGAAATAAATTTATTATGGGATCATTGTATTGAGTTCTTCCTTCATTTTTTGATATATAATATATATATATATATATATATATATATAACATAAAAAGAAATGGAAATGAGACTGTTTTGCAATAAAAAGTACTCGATACTACTACAGCATAGCACATATACAACCCAGAAAAATATGAACACTAGATGTCCGTTACTTTAAGTTTCATGTGGTACGTACAAGTCATTATCTTATGCTTGGACGGCCATATTGTTACATTTGTGTACGATATATATAGAGACACACGCATGCATGACTCATTACCCATTTTGAAAAAAAAGAAATAATCATCTAGTCTTGATACTTTTTATACAGCAGCTGTTTTGCGAAATACAAATCTAGTTATAGCACGAGTCCAGAGACTGTGAAACACTCAGTGAGAATCAAACTCAGAAGGAATTATTTATCAACCTTGTACACAAACCATTTCACCCCACGAGTTACCTAACCACGTTGTATGACGACAAACATTTTTCTTAGATCTCTCCAGATAAGGTTATCACATCGTGGAGTAATGGTTAGCAAGCACGTCTTGAAGCTCCATTATTACTGAATAGCGAGTTATACCCACGCTTGATGATCTATACTTGCGACCTTGTATCACATCCTACTCGCGGCGAAACGACTGAATAAATACGTACTTCTCTCCAGGTAATTCAAATTTTGCTCTTCCCAATTAATTTAGAAAAGATTGTGCTTAGATTGTTAGATGTAGAATCATGACCTTCTCCTCTAGAAAGTAGTAGTTTTCATATTGATGAAAATGCCAAAAAAGCATTTATAAAAATCTGTACTCATTACATGCACAGAAATAAAGTGCATCAGAGACATCAAGCCAAATCCCTCCTTGAACGGAAATTGATATAATCTGCTGGAGTCAGCAAATTGTCGAAATACTGATAGCATCGATTGTTGAGCAAGAAAAGTGGGTGAGCCAGGAATAGCAGTAAGCCAGAGAGTGATTTAGCGCGGCGGGTGACGGTTATGAAATCAGAATAAATAGTATTGGCTTCGGTTGAAACTGATGAATAATGCACTTGTACATCAATAAAGAGAAAAGTCTGGAACGCACACGTTCATCCACACTACAACTATTAATATATACATACGTAAATATAGGAATGCACACGTATACGCACGTTTCAAGATACACAAGTGTCTAGCCATTTATATAACTATACATATATGCACATACATTTTTGTAAATTATATATATATATATATATATATATATATATATATTATATATATTATATATGATAAATATATATTGATAAAATATATATTGATTGATATATATATATATGTATTGATATATATATATATATTGATAAAAATAGAATTGTAACAATGAATATGTGCTTTTGTAAATTGATAAATATATATATATATATATATATATATATATATATATATATAAATATATAAATATATATA
>CM042144.1:126691760-126746760 GCA_023376005.1 Doryteuthis pealeii | reverse complement strand
AAACGTTTATTTTCAAATTAAAAATACTAGATAAATACTTTGGAATTAAAACATCCTAAAATAAACGGTTCTTTAGATATTACGTAAATATTTGGAATGTCAGTAAAGAATCAGCTGATGTATGATGTTTGTAGGTCAGCAGAGACGTGGAAGGGCCAATTAGGGAAATTTATTAGTTAATTAAACATCTTTAGGTATATATAAAAACGAGTTCTGAGAGGAAAAAAAGAACGACAGAGGGAGACCACCCGAGAACTAACACGTACGAAGCCGGTGAAGGGATCAGCCAATTCGTTTGCCTCTTTTTTCTTTCTTTCTTTCTTTCTTTTTTACTGACGTAACCGATGACACTAGTTAAGCATTTTTTTAGGTTTTCATCTTTCTTTCTATCTCCATCTGTTTGGCCACTTCTAAAGTAATCTATGTTGAGAATAAATTTTATAATGGCAAAGGAGAAAATGGTTGCTGTTCTACTTTTTATTCCTACGGACAACGAAGACAAGTAAATGAGCCAAAAGGGCTTATTAAGGGGTAACGTTACACTTGGTCTGGTAACCAGTCTAGGAGGACAATTAAGACAAATCTGAATTCAATACGTCCGCCCTCTTCAATCAAAAACACAGAGCACAAAAAGTGACACTCTGATAATGATTATGATATAACTAAGTTCGTTACACAATTCTGGTGCTTCTTCTTGAATTTGTCAGTGTGTTTTATGACAACATAAATATAACAAAGCATGTAGTGTAATGGATATCATCGTAGGAAATTAAATCGGTGACCGGAGCTTACATCCTGGATGAGTCTGTTTGTGTTTAATATCGCGCTAATGCTCTTAGAAAAGAAATGAATCCATCTAATCTCCTCACAATTTCTGAGTTAACAGTAGAGCAGACAGCATTTTTTAGCAATGGTAAGGTTACCAATCTAGGAGAAGGAAAACTTCAAAGAAGGAGAAATTAAAACCGGCTGTGCTCCGCTTAAAAACTGAATTTTGTCTCATCGAACCCATGCTGGAAAGGTGGGGTAAATAAGAGGGAATAGTATTTTAACATGCAGTCTATCGGTCGTGTACTTAATTTACTTAACACAAGACGATGTATTATTGGGGATGTGTGCTAGTTTAAGTTAAGCTTAGTAAACTTACAGATCAAGTAAGTTGAAAAGACAAAAGTAAAGAAAGAAAGGAAGAAAGAAAGAATGGGAGATAGAGACAGACAGACAGACAGACAGACAGACAGAGAGAGGGGGAGAGAGAGAGGAAGCGAAATGCTTCATAATACCTAAACATTGCCACGAACCAGACCTTTATTTATAAGACCAATTATTCATCATGTAGTTTATTCGATGTAGAAACACATTTCTTTAAATCTAGTGTCGTCCCTAACGTTGGAGCTTAAAATACATTGGCTGTATCCCCTGAAGAGAGGTTAGACTTCCTACACAAAAAAATGTGTGTCCTGGGTACGACACTTAATTTCATTTGAATGTCATGATTCAGTTCTGGATATCTTGTGTGTCTGGAGTACCTGTGTATTACCATTACTTCAAGATCCACTCTGACATGAGTGTTTTTATTTTGGTTTTGTTTGGTTAAAGGCATATTAACCCTGTATATTATTTAATGCCAAATCTTTCTCCTTTTTTTGCATATATGATTTCTATGGGAATCATTTGTAGATGAATAGTTTGTTTTTATACAAATTTAGAGAGTTTCAGAAAAATTGATGTCATTTAAGATGTAAAAATCTGAGTAACTGTTTCATTAAGTCATGCTGACAGCTTGGATATCGATGACTCTCTTTCTCCAAATGTCCCCATCATTTCATTGTGAAACACCTGCTTAGATACTATAAAACACCCCATATTTTATTTTGTTAAGTATCCAGGTACATTTACATAACTTTGCAGGAATTTATGACAATTTGTTTCCAAAAACCAATAAGAATAAGTATAGAAGCTTAGCTTTAGGGGATCTGTTTCCCAGGCAGCAATATTGCTTTACATATTCATTTTAGACCTCATTCTCATCTATTTAACCCACAGATGGGACCCTTATAGGTATGCCACTTGTGGTCAGAGTAATGGCAAATGAAGGGGCACTCCACACTCTCCAGAGCCACAGAATTAGATTTTCACTACTAGTTCCAGTTGAACCTCATACTCAGGACACAACAGTAGTACTCGTAACTGTTAGAGTCCAATCTATGGCTAAAATAGATTTTTTTTTAATTATCCGGATTCGAATCATATTACAAAAATGTAAATATGAACGTACAATTAACACGATTCTCTACGCATAAAATAACCATAGACGTTTGACATGCCGTTAAAACCAATTAGTTCTCACATATTGTAGGATCTGTATAAATAATGTCCGACTTCTCTCTTAAATATTAATAGAAATCTCATTATTTTTTCAAAAATCAAATAATATATGTTATTTAAATTTTGGTTTGAAATATTCTTTATTTCGGTGCTACAGTTGCTTGTAAAATTATTCAAATGTAACGGGAAAATATTTCAAATTGTGATTCCCAAGTCTAACTAGCTTTCTAGCATGATTTTCAAATATTAACAACGAGAACGTTGAAACTTCTCTTCCACTGAAAAGTTTTAAGATGCTGACGAAGTAGAACACATCCCTCACCTTAAAAAATCCGAAAAATGACACAATAAAAAACCTAAAATTAAATAAAATAGAACCACGTTTAAAACAGCATATACCTTACTTTTCAAGGTTCTTTCTTTGTCTGATCTCTAAACTTTTTAAATACGAAACCTATGATTGGCGCCAAAATTTAATTTAACTATGGTAATCTCATCATCAAAACTGTTAACGTAATTTAGCTCTTTCGAAAATCTAGAAGCAAAATCGATCATGCTTTCACATTTAATCCAATTAGACTTCTTCTTTGAATTTACTGTTTATTAAATAAAAGCTTTCTTGAGTTTGTGTTAAAAAATATAACACGATTAAGTAATTGAACATTGTTAGTTTTGGATTGGAGATTGTGATAATATTTGAGATATAAGACATTACTTTTTAGGTTTATATATTGAACTTACATACTATCTATAAAAAAATGACCGGATTATTTACGTAGAGATCGACACACCCACATAGGGTGAGAGTTTGATATCTGTGCACACTGTTTTGGAATCAAAGTGTCACATCTCAGCTCTATTGCCGAAGATCAAAGCGTTGTATCTGTACGTGTGTAAGTCACACGTTATGTTAAAAGTTTATCATTTCAAAAAGTATAAATGTTTAATAATTTAATTGAATTAGATATAAATAAGTAAATAAAAAAAAATAAAAATAATAATAATAATAATAATAATAATAGTATTAAATGATTAAATTGATTTTACATCCAACACGAAACATTATGCATCACCATGGTCACAAAACACAAATACGCTTTTTCATTCGCACATACACACGTACAAAATCCCGCGCTAGGATACAGTCTTAACGTCACAACCAATACGCACTTTCAATGTCACGCGCATTACAACATACACACACGTACAAACAAAAATAAACGCATTCACGCTCATACGAGAATACAGTTATTTAAAAAATAACATCATTTTCAAAAACTGCATTGTGATAGCCTTCTAAATCAACCTCCTAACCAATACATACACAATGCTTCAAGCAAATTATGAAACTCTCTTATGTTTAATAATTTCTCAAAATAAATAAAAATTTAAAAGAATGATTATATAAATTAGACATTTTTAAAAATTGTATTTTTAATTTTGTTTATTGATTGATTGATTTGAAGGGCATGTCAACCCGTTTGGAGTTATTTTACTCTTAGGGGTTAGGGAATCATGTTCCTTGTACGTTCATATTTATTTTTTGTGTCTTTGTTTCTTAAAGGTATATTTCTTACACCCAGTCCTATCCAATACGAATAATTTTTAAACAGATATATTTTACCCATAACTGGGAAATGAACATGTTCTGCCACTCCAGGTTTGTTGAGCGGAGAGTAATGGCAATAAAGTTGTACTTTACACTCCCCAAATCTTCTAAACCAGAACCACACAATCACATACAGTTTAGTGTCATATATAGACATCCTTCTGGGGCAAGTCTTACTCCTCTGCAGCGGATATAGCCAACGTATTCTAAGCCCCAACAGCAGAATGGTTTATTTTTTATACTATATTCAATAATCTTTAAATGTAAAGATGCTTACACCATGATCTGATATTTAACTACTCCACTGAAGTCTGGACTAGGATTAGAGTGTAGTGTCTGTTCACTTTTTTTTTGTCTTCGAGCAAATAAATATATGGCCTGGTCTGATGATGACAGCCAAAATGTTGTAGTCCAATGGTTTTAAATATAGAGAACTAGCAAGACACATGTTTGGGGGTAACATGTCCGTGACTATTTTCGATCAACTAACTCTATAGAAGAAGCAATATTGCACCTGATATCGTTGTATATAGTTAACTCTGTCATTTTCAAATGGGACTCTGTTAACAATAACAAATTCTACAAAGGGGTAATATTTTTTGTTTCATCTTCATTTAAAAATATCTTTTCTGGCCGAAATTCTTTATATTGACCTGGAGATGGTTTAGCATATAAACAATGAAACTATCAAACATCGGTAATTCATGAACAAATATTTATACATATGAATATATAAATATTTTCCACATACATACCATCGAAATGATTTTCATTATTCTTATGCACACACACACACACACACACACACACACACACACACACATATATATATATATATTGAGAGAGAGAGAGAGAGAGAGAGAGAGAGAGAGAGAGAGAGAGAGAAGGGAGTATGGAGCTGAAGTGAGAATATGAAACAGACATGAAAACGGTATATACTGCCTATATATGATTCAACCAGATATCGAGCAACTTTAACATATCTAGATACTTCAGTATTCAAACACATTAATGACACACAAAAGCCCAAACACACTGACACACATACTTCATGTTAATGACCTTGTCTTGAAACCATCTATTCTTCTCCCAGATATGAGCAATAATTGACCAATCTGGGTAATTTTGCCTTGGTTAGGAGAAGGAAAACTCTGAATTCAGACCAGCTTAAAAATTGATTTAGTGACACGTTATGTCCATGGTGGAGTGGTTTGTCAACACACACACACACACACATATATATATATATATATATATATATATATATGCTATATTTAATATACCAAACTAGTTGGTAAATCATGGCGGTGAGAAAAAAAACAGCAAATAGTTTGATTGTAAAAATATACTACCAAACATCACCCGGGGAGAAAAAAAAAATTTTGAAAAAAGAAAAGACAAAGATAATCGTACCAACCAAAAATAAATCTATTGGTACAATATTTGGCCAAAAGAAAAAACAATTTATATCTATCTATCTATCTATCTATCTATATATATATATATATATATATATATATATATATATTCATACAAAACCGCCAGGAAACTAAAGCTAATAAGTAAAAAGTGCTCAATACCTAAGTAGAGCAAATAATATATGCTATATATATATATGTTATGTATATATAAATATATTGACCGCCAGCTTGCAGTATGTCATTCCTATGTAACAATCCCTTGACTTCAATATCTGTGCCTGAAGGTCTTCATAGTGAGAAAAGATGACTAATTTATCAAAAACTGTCTCCACCAATCGCAGTTTTAAGGCAAGAGTGTATTAGCTGCTAGTTTAGCTGCCTGTTGAGAGCTGTGTTCTCCATCCTGCTAGGTATATATATATATATATATATATATATATATATATATTATATATATATATATATATATATATATGTGTGTGTGTGTGTGTGTGTGTGTGTGTGTCTTTTTTATGTTGAAGTTGGGCGTTATTATGATGCATTTAAAAATAAATGAAGCAACTCGATGTTTTGGAGTACTGGATTCACTTATTTTTTATTATTTGTTATCATAAATTTTCGGGATCGTTAGATTCCCTTCTTCAAATGAATGTCGCTCCAGTTCAACGGATCCTTTGTCTTTGTTGTTATTGACAGCGGCAGCGTCTGTAAAATATTTGTAATAACGGAGTATTCAGATATCGGCGTTTAGTCCCCTCAAGTGAGTTCATAGTTTTAAAATCCATTTGGTTTCTGCTTGTTTTCGAGATTGTGTTGTTGGAAATGCGTGGTCTATTAAAATACATTTGAGGTGTGTAAGGTTGTGTGATGGGGTGTTAAAGTGAAGTGCTATCGTGCTATGGGGGGATTTGAGTTTTATTGTGGATTTGTGGTTATTTAATCTTAGTCTAAAAGATATAGATGTTTCTCCCACATATCCGCTATTTATGCATTGTGTGCAGTATGTGTAATATATATATATATATATTTGTGTATGTGTGTGTGTGTGTGTGTGTGTGCGCTTATACGCGTGCATTTGATTTTGTGAAATGAACATTTCAAACTAATCTAACTGTTCCATTAGCGAATCTGTTGAAAAAAACAGAATTTTAAACTTAAGCATTTTTAACGTAGAATAAATTCATATTCGATATGATGACCGATACCGTTTACTTCGATAAATTAAAATTAATCAGAAAAATGTTACGGCCGGAAAAAAGATTGACAAATTACTTCAGATTATATTTTTTAAAAAAACAAAAAAAACAAACAAATTGAAGGAAGTTAAATACTAAAGAATTAAATTAGGATTGATTAACTTTAGAATAATGTTTCTTCTACCCCAATTCATTGTTAGTGTATTTTCCGAGGTTGCTTGCCAAGTAAATATTTCAGATATTTTTCGTTGCCGATAAATCATGTTACCAAGAGAAATCTATTTCTATATCTAGCATTTAGGTATTGTTTATTCTTTTTATTTCATTCATTTATTCAAAATATTTTAAAATAAATTACCACAACTGCCTCAAATTTTTTTCATTTTTGAAAATATTTTCCGCGTTTAAATTTAGCAATAATATTTATAAAGATGCAATTAGCATCAGCGCATAAAATGAAACCAGTAAGACGAGTTCAAATGCAGAAAATAGTATCAATCAAATATATACTACACCGACATTACAGTCTGAATAATACAAATAATTGTAATCTTTGCGAAGTTCTGTCCTGGCCTCTTGCCTCAAAAACTGCTTGCCGGTCACTGCTGAAAAAAAGACACCAGCTACGATTGAAGTCCGTAGCGGAAGCGGCGTAAAAGAACAAAAACAACTAGGGTTTAGGGTTTAGGATTTGGGATTGGGGTTGGGGTTGGGGTTTAGGTTTAGTTTAATTGAAAATAAATAAATAAGTTGGACTGTTTTTTCTGTCGACCCAGAAAAAACAGAACCCTCAAACTTTGTAATAAAACAGTTAATTTTAACTGGGGGAGGGGTTAGGGTTAGGGTTGGGTTTTCAGTGGAAAATGCCCTAAGTTAGTTCTTTTTTTTTTCTTTTTTCAAGTAATACCGCTTCGGATACAGACTTCAATCATAGCTGGTGTTGTTTTTCCACCAGTCAGCAGCTAGCAGTTTTTGAGGCAGGAAGTCAGGACGGAACTCCGCAAAGATTACCATTATTTGTATTATTCAGACTATTGTCCTCGTCTTCATTGCTATCTGTACAAATTATGTGTGTCTGTTCACTTCAACGTAATGTCTTTCGGAATGTCATGAATATACTTTTTACCTAAGCTCAATTTAACCATAGTGATGAGCAATCAGTCAATAAGAAAGAAAAATCTAAATTCAAATGGTGTAAATATAAATGGAAATGACCTTAACTATAATCATCTCATATAAACTGTCAAGTTAATAATGAAGGAAGGCGTGAAGAACCATGATTATTCAAGCCATAAAATGTCAGGACACTTTTCATTCTATTTGCATTCTGATTTAGTATCACAATTACAAACCACCCTGTCGGCTGTGGCATTAGAATGCACCGACTGCACCTCTGCAGAGGGGTAAGACTCCCCCAATGGGGCCACCTGTTGGCCGTGGGTGGCGACCCGTGATGCTTAAGGATAGAGCCCAGGTGGATGAGCAGTTCATGACATGCAATACTCCACTTTGGCCCTATCTTGGGCTAAACCGGCGGTCGGAGAGGCCCCCTCCGATCAATCGGCTGGTCACGTCAAGCCCTAGCACCTATATGATTTTCCCAACCCGATTGCCCTTATGGCAAGCCCCAACCCCTTTTTATCATATGGGAAGCCCGTGGCTGCGGGTCTACATGTCCTGGGAATGACAAACTCTATCTGATGGTGAGGTTCCAGTTTTGGAAGTTTGGGGAATTAGGAGCACCCCTTCATCACCATTGCTCCCTGGTCCACTCTGACCCGGTGTGGTAGTACCTGTTAGGGCCCCATCTATGGGTTAAATAGAAAAATGTATTTATAAAAAAATTGTATTATCCATTAAGAATTAATTTATTTCAAAACTTTATCGGCATTAAATGACCCACTGAGGTTGATATGCCGTAAAACAAAACAAACCAAACCAAACCACAATTACAAAATATGTTTGATTGATTGATCAATTGTTTTTAATGGCATATCATCCAGTCTAGGATTATTTTATACATTTAGGTTAGGGAATTACGTTCAATGGACATTTATATTTCCATTTTTGTGCAGTCGTTTCCTAAGAGGTTATTTGGATTCAAACATCTATTTGGCCCATAGAAGAGACACTAACAGGTAATATCACACTGTGTCAATGTTGACTTGGGCCTACTGAAGAGATACTGCACACTCAACAAATCTCCAGAACTGGAACTTCACCATCAGATCTAGCTTGGTATCATATTCAGGACAACATTTTGGGGATGTGGGTGGGGTTCTTGTCACTCTTCAGGGGATAAAGTTAGCGTATTCTAAGCTCAACAGACAAGGTAAAAAAGTTGTTTCAGTGCATATGCATTTAATTAGAATAAGTAGATCATATCATTCATTGTGATCAACATATCACGAAAGCATAAATTATTTTACAAGTAGAATCAAGTATGATAAATCAAGTCCAGTCTGCAAACCCATACAATAGTGGGATTATGTTACCATATAAAATAAGTTTAGACAATATTTAATGTTTACAATTAATTTGTTAATAAATGGAATTTAACATAGTTTTCAAAATTGCTAACATATTCAGTTAACATTAATTTTGTTGAGCATCAAATGGTAGAAAATTGTCGATTGTGATTGCGATGATGAGAACTATGTAAAATTTGTTATTGGTAATGAAAGTTACCTTCGCAGTGTTTACTTGTAGTCATGATGCCATTCTTCTGCTTCTCGATAATAAAGATAATCATTATGAATGCGATACATAATAGCTACATGATCATAATATCAGAAAATTGCTGAGTCGGTAAAAGTCATTAGATCTGTAATGTGTATGCGGGAAAAGCGGACATTTGTCAGCCGGTCCGGTATAAATAGACTTGGCAGACATTGATCCGGAAGAGTTGACCAGGAAACTACATCAGAAGAGAAAGCCATTATGGTGGCAGGTAAAAAGGTTAAACAAATGTCACTAGCAAATGAAACCTCCACCACCTCTTACTTCTTCTTCTTCTTCTTCTTCTTATTATTATTATTATTATTATTATTATTATTATTATTATTATTATTATTATTATTCAACCGTAATACCATCACCATAATTGATTATTAATTCCGTTTTTATTTATTACAAATATTAATTTCATTGTCACCGCTATTATTATTTCCATCTACTACCTAAAATTAATGCCATTATTGTTGTCATTATTATTTTCATTATAATGATAGCGATGATTATCATTCATTATTATTATAATTACGTTTCTTGTTCTTATCTCTCTGACTGTCTGTCTGTCTGTGTCTCTGTCTTTGTCTTTCTCTCTGTCTCTCTATCTCTCTGTCTCTCTCTCTATGTCTCCGTCTCTCTCTCTCTCTCTCTCTCTCTATATTATATTATATATATATATATATATATATATATATATATAGAGAGAGAGAGAGAGAGAGAGAGAGAGACTCAATTCATTGCAGAATGTAATACATGAAAAGTAATTGGCCTTACTATGCCTTACTGGCGCATTACGTGTTGGGAAGAGGTCTGAATTTAAAGGTTCCTTTTTAAATCGCTTAATCTACAAAAGCCAGAAAGTCTTGCCTGTGATACAATTTTGTCCAGAGCTTGGCGGGAAGAGATTCTCCGTCCGATAACCGTTACGCCGCCTGCATTTCCACATCGAGAATATACACCTGTATTTGTATTTACAACACAATTCTCTCTCTCTCTCTCTCTCTCTCTCTCTCTCTCTCTCTCTCTCTCTCTCTCTCTCTCTCTCTCTCTCTCTCTCTCTCTCTCTCTCTCTCTCTGACTTCTGTGACAGACTCTTATTAATCCACTATCTGAGTAAAGATTATCAATGGTTAGTTTAGATTCAGCTATCTATAGTCTTCATATATGTTATATTTTTCTATGTTATCAAAACCGTCACTTGAATGATTGATTGATTTTAACGGCATGTCAACCCGTCTAGATTTATTCTATGTCTAGAGTTTAGCAAACCTACTCCATCTTTATATTTTTTGTATAGTTGTTTAAGAGATTTTCTGCACTCGGTCCCATGGATAACGAAAGATCTTTAAACAGATATATTTGATCCATAGATGAAACCCTAACAGATGCGACCACGTTGGGTCACAGTGGACTTGGGAGTAATGGCAATTAAGGGGTATTTCATATTCCCTAGATCTGTAGAACTGGAGCCTCACTATCAGACTCAGTTAAGTCTCATACACAGGATACCGCTTCTTTTCGGAGGAGAGGATCTCATATCCAAGCAAGGGATACGCTAAGCGTATTCTAAGCTCTGATAATGAAACTCTAAAACAGTCATTCTTTTTCATGTGAGCTTTTACTTCTGTTTTCTCAGTGACTCTCTTGGTCTATTGTAAACACACGTCATTAATAGGTTACAATTGACTGCAATGTATCTGAACAGAATGCATTTCCGCTTTACAAATTCTCAGTACATCTTTGGCTTCCAGTGAAATCGTTGTGTATTATCTACGAATAAACGGGCTGTCCACCTAATTAACAGAACCTTTCGATTAGCATCAAATAATACCATATCATTCATGTTACCCTTGTTACTTCCTTGGTGATAGAAACCGTTATCATGAGGCGAACCTTAGCTATAGTAGATGGCTATTGATAAAAACAGCGTTTAAAATGTTTATTTCTTTTTAACAGAGCGAGTTTGTCAGAGTTTGCACTTTTAACTACTCTGCGTATGCAAAATCTGATATTGTTATGTTTCTCTTTCTATTTTTCGTTATCGCTTTTCATCTCATTATAATTCAACGATTGTCTTTCATTGCATCTATCATTGTACCCTTTCGTGTCTTAGAATATGCTGCCTGTATCACGTACAGAGGGGTAAGACCCTCGACCAGGCGTGTCCTGGATATGATACATTATTCCAAAGTCTGAATGGTAGTACCTATTAACGTCTCGTATATAAGCCAAATAGATGTTTGCAAATTATTTGTATTAGATATAAATGCTATATATAACCGTCAGCAAAAACCCAAGAAACTATAGAAAAATGTACATATAAACGTATAACGTATGCAATTACCTAGCACAGGGGAAAATAACCCTAGACGGGTTGATACGACATTAAAATCAACCATTCAATTAATCTATCAATGCATAATTCATACTAATGAAAATGTATTTGTCCAACATTTCACTTTCACTTTCATTTTCAACCTATGGTCTACTGAAACAGAAAAAATCTACAATATTACGAGTTATTTTTCTTTTTGTTAATTAAAACAAAATATCTGCTCTTCTGACTTCCTTTAAGTGATCCACTTGTATCTCAAACTCTCAGAGAATTTTATGCGTTTGATTTTCAAGGACAGTTTCACAATTCTCAGTGAATCACATACCCACCCAGTTGTGCACGTTTTTATATTTCTTGTTTGCTAGTTTGCTGCATTCACTTATTATGTGTCGACGGTTTTATTTCTATCCCCACATCTCCTACACTTACTATTCTCATAGCAATTATCTTTTTTTTTGCTTTGATACAATTAGTCCTTATGATATTATTCTGTGCTGCTATCATTTAAGATATAGTTTTTCTGTTTAGATTTCCATTTAAGTCACTTACTTTTTGTTAAATGTATATTATGATTAACTATAAATATGAACGAAGATCCCATTCTATTGGATTCTATTGGATACTATTGGATATCAATTGGTTTGATTTATTTCAACAACATATCAACCCGTCATGGGGAAGAGGTTTTGTTTTTTGTTGCACACGATCCAATCGAATAAAATGTTTTTAAACATATATGTTTGCCCCATAGATGGGATAATAACTGACACAACCACTCAAAGTCAGAGTGGATCTGGGAGTAATGGCACCGAAATGATACTCCACACTCACCAAATCTCCAGAACTGAAGGTGCAGTTTAGTGCCAAACCCAGGAAACTTCTTAGGGCCGGTTTAGCTCAGTCGGTAGAGTGTTCGGCTAGGAATCACAAGGTTCCTGGTTCAATACCGGCCCACGCCAACTCAGCGTATTAGTAGCACAGGTATCTGTGCGGTAAAGTGAGGAGCTGATGGTAGGTGTGGCGCTCCACCTCAGATGATAAAATAATCTCCTTTGTCTAGCGCTAGTGAAAAAGGGATAGACTCCCTCGCTGTCTGGCTGATACCGACATTAGCCCGCCCCGACGACTTTACTTGCTTATTTACACCTCTGCAGCGGATACAATCAGCGTATTCTAAACTCTCAATTCTATTGGTAATTGCTTTATAAGAGAATCTAACACTATTGCTCTAATAAAAATGTTGTTACGAAGTGCCATTTTCACTCAGTTCCGGGTACGTACAAAACTAAGGTTATTATTATATTATTATTATTATTATTATTATTATTGGCGGTGATCATTTTGATAGCGGGGTAGTGGCTACGTGACCCTCACAGCAACGTTGGCATGGCGACTTTCTTCTTGATAAATATACTGATTATATAGCTGATAGCAGTGAGAAAGTTGGTAGTAGGGAATCACGTGTATGGTATAGCGAGCATGTGCTAGAGAGGAAAGTGAATGAGTTAATTTCTGATTTCGCATCACAGATCAATCAAATGAGAATCATGAGTCAGCACTCCGTTAGTCTGTCTGTGTGTCGTACTGAATAATTATTTTGATGTGATTTGTTCTATTTATTTCCGGGAATAGATCGCTTCAACACTCGACCAATGATGAGTGATTTCGATTTAGATAGACGCACGGATAATGATCACATGTTCTTCTCTCTCATTGCTTACCTTGAGAGATCATGTGACTTCAACCAGTGCTGTAATAGTTCAGTGTGTGTTGCTGCTGGGTTTCTTTTTTGTATGCAAGTTGTTATTTTATTAGAAATAGTAGTCGTCAAAATTGATGCATTCAGGCGATATGTCAGCTATCATAATCATACATTTCTACAATTCTTTATTCGTTACAACTCTTTTTAGTGTATAGTATTCATTCTATGTTATTAATATTTACCTTTAAATTAAGTGCATCGACAAAAAGGAAAAATAAATATTTGTGGGGTAGAATTTCATTATTAGGCTACGAACTCATTAATGTGACTAGGTGTGCAGGTATTTAACCCTTTCAATACGGGTAGAATTAAACACAAGGTCTTAAGTATGGGCGAGGATTGAACTTGCTATTCAGTAGTAATAGATTTGTGAGACTAGCTTGCTAGCCATTTCACCAAGATCAGACGTCTTCTTTACCCATCCTGTTCGCCATGGCTTGTCTCTGACACAAGCTCGCAAATATTGGACATCCGGCGAGAATTGAACTCTCTATTCAGTAGTAATGTATTTGCAAGACTAGCTTGACAACCATTTCATCACGATGAGACTCATTTATTTAAACAGTTCGCCACGGGTTGTATCAGACACAAGGCCGCAACTATGGGGCATCCGGCAACAATCCTACTTGCTATTCCATTGTAATAGATCTGCGAGGCTAGCTGAAAAACAATTTCACCAGGATGAGACGCCCTGTGGTTATCGTTGCAATATGTCTACTCGGTTAGCCGCTTTCAAATCCAGGTCGAGGCTGTTTGAATTTCACAGGGCGCCAATAACCTTTGGGTAAATAGTAGGGTAGAGTAAGTTCTTTAACCTTTGTATGGCATCTGGTATAGGAGAATGAAATTCTGAATTCAAATTAGTTGTATATCTGGAGAGGGATTGGCTTCGACATGATTTTTCTGTCCATGCCACGTTACATGAGTAACTCCCTAACCAATAATCCAGGTTACGGTATCATTGAGTGAGTCTCACTTACACCTTATTTCCAATATCTATATTTTTAACGTATTACCCAGATGATAACTCCAGACAGGCATCATCATTAATTTCTCAAAGAATTCCTGATTATGCTAACATTTGTATATGACATTATTGATTCTGCTTATAACTTTTTTACTTTTACCTATTTTATAATTAACTATTGCTTATTCTACTTGAAAAAGGTTCAGGAACCTCTGATTTATCAAGTAACCTATGACCTTTGCTCTTCACTAATGCACGCACGTGGATCTTAACCGATTATCCGGGAAAATAATTACTTGGTACTTGTGAATATGGCTGAGTGTGCATCGTTTGCCCGTGGAGAAGTACTGTTCATAATCTGTATGCCTACACAGCGTACATTCTGCAACACAGATAGGCTAATTGTTATCAATTAATTGGTTCAGAGGAAATTTAATTCAAGAAAAATTAATGAACGTACATAAAGTCCTGGAAAGAGTAGGTAGGATTGGAAATAACAGAACGAAAAGGAAACTAAAAAAAAAAGGAGCTGAAATTGACTTGTTTACGCGTCCACCTCTTCAAAATCTTAATATCATAGAATAGCAGTAATCTACCTTGCCTTAGTTTATGTATGGTTGTGACCTTATGATAAATATAGGATGACGAGACGAAAATACTAGGCATTAACTAATCTTCAGATATAACTTTAAGAAAAAAAATAAAGATTGTAAACTAACAAGAAAATAATTATTAAAAAATTATGCAGTTATACAAAGTAAATTCTACTAAAAAAAAGCTCAAACAAATTCTACCATGTGGCCAGATGTGGCCCTCCTTAAGAAATATTACTTCTCTGTAACATCATGCCTTTCATTGCCTACCATGACCAGGGAATACATTTCACATTGAAAAATCATTGAGAAATTGTTGGCAAGTTGTTGTTTTTTACTAGTATGTGTTTTGTATTACGGCAATTTTTTTAATAACTATTTTTATTTGTCTACTATTTTTAATTATTAATTTCCGAAGAAATTATTTTATACCTATTTGTTAGGGAATTTTGTTCAGTGTACATTCATATTTATATTTTTGTCTAGTTGTTTCTAAAGATTTTTTTTGTTTGCTTTGTTTTGTTATATATATATATATATATATATATATATATATATATATATGTGTGTGTGTGTGTGTGTGTGTGTGTGTGAAGGCAAATATTACCACGTCAAATCGCATAAAAGCTAGATTTTCCATTTCTTTTTACCGATTCGTCAACAGGGCATACGATACAATAACTGTATCACCAGCAAATATGTAAGACCCCCCCCCCGATGTCCTGGCTATGACACTAAACCGCATCTGATGGTAAGGCTCCAGTTTTGGAGATCTAGGGAGTGTAGAGTACCCCTTCATTGCCATTACTTTCAAGTCTATTTACACACGGAGTGGTAGTACGTGTTAGGGTCCTATTTATACGTCTACTAGATATATTTAAAACTTATTCGTATTCGATAGGACCGTATACTCCTTAAAAATCAACTACATAAAAATTGTAATATGAACATAAAATGAACGCAATTCCCAAACCTTTTGACATAAAATATCTCTTGATGGGTTGACATGACATTAAAGTCAATAAGTGAATTGAAATAAATACATCAATTGCCTTACACCAGTCCTTGTAGAGTGGATATGCATTTTGAAACATGGGTTATTGTTGTAGGTGACTCACCTATGACACGAACATGGACTTACCCAAAGGGTACATATGTGGCAGAGTAAAGCTACTCAGTCGAGTAGTTCTAGAAACAGTCTTCGTGTATGCTGAACAAGGAAACCCTTCCATTGTATGTGATATATATTGCTGAATACAATCTGTTCTCTACATTTTTATACCCGTGTTGAGTTACTATTTCTTGACCCTTTAACAGGTCATAACAGTTATGATCTTGAGCATGGGGTCGACATCAATGGACAAACGCCAAGTTCTCAGAGTTTTTCAGATTCAAAAAGATTTGAAGTGAATTTTCTGTATAACTGTAGCTGAATCGCAATAGTATATAGTAAAAGTTTTATTAAAATATACGAAGATGATTGTACATTGAATTTTCTTTTGGTTGATATTTACGAGAGATTTGAAACTTCACATTGTACGGGCAAAAAGAGAAGAAAAAAACGATGTGACGTCATACAGTTAGAATAAAGGAAAAGTTTGACGCTATAATTATATAATAAAATAAATCAAGATCTTATACAATAAGTCAAAAGATTTGGAATTAATTTATGATTCTCCGGGTGAAAAGGGGTTTATCCTAAAACAGGTTAAGATAAAATAGCTATGCATACAATTTCTTGTCAGATTATATTAAAAATCTGACTGTAGATAATTCAGTAAATTTGTGTAAAATCAATCAAAAATACTTTAAGAGCATTTGCGTACATACACATTAGCAAACACTTCTTATGCACATTCATGAACAAGTACAATTCGATTGATTTAGTATCATCTTTTTTCAATAGCCTACTACAGTATTGCTGAAATAAACAGGCAATCGACAAAAACAATATAAAATTAGATAACATTATAAGTTTTATAAAAGTATACCACTCCCAACTTGCTCACCGTCTACAAATATATTTGATTAATTAAATTTACAAAAATGGCAAAACATAGCAAGAAGAGAATATGATTTAAGTAGCAATAATATCATTTCATTGTCATTGTAAAGAAAACTCAAGTCTTTTTTTTATGTTTAATTTTTGAAGATGTAAGACAAACAAACATCATTAGAATGGGGTTAAGTGTAGGTGAAGAGAAGGCCACTTGAAGATAGATCAAATTATCTTGCTTCTCTCCTCTACTAGGCTGATCCATCATTTTCTCATAATTATCTGAATTTATATGTAAAAAGAAAGTAAAAAGTAAAGTCGACGGGGCGGCCTAAAGTCGGTATCAGCCAGTCAGCGAGGGAGTCTATCCCCTTTTCAATAGCGCTAGACAAAGGAGATTGTTTATGCATCTGAGGTGGAGCGCCATAAATACCATCAGCTCCTTACTTTACCGCACAGATCCCTGTGCTACTCATACGCTGAGTTGGTGGGGATCGGTATCGAACTAAAACCTTGTGGTTTCTAGCCGAACGCTCTACCGACTGAGCTAACCCGGCCCCTAATTTATATGTACATTATCAAAATACAGTGAAAATGGCACGCTGTAGCAAGATTTTTATTAGCAAAATAGCGTTAAGATACGTTTAAAATAAAGCAATCAGCAGTTTAATAATAATAGTGCGGGATCTGCATTAGCATTTACTTCACAGTAAATGTATTTACCAACTCCTTTGACACGAACGGGGTGAGTGTACAACTTGTTTGAATTTAGAATTCTCCTTCTTCTAGAATGGTTGCCCAACCAAGACTAAAGAACCCAGTATGTTCTTCTATTTACCCATAGGTGAAGAAAGAACAGAAGGATTTATGACGTTTCCAGGTGTATTAACGCGAAAGTGAAACACAAAAAGCCTTGTTTAGGATTTGAGCTCAGTTTAGCGATTCCATTTCCTACGTCGATAAACGTTAAATGAAGCACGCCACCTATCTCCATTTGTTATAATTATAATTTATTAAGGGAGATAATTATGGCATGGTATTTATTGAGTAGTTAGCCTCATGTATTTATTTCTTTGACATTAACTTTAATATAAATCCTCTAATGAAGATATGATTAGACATAGAACCTAATATCCAGCGAATGGAATATGAATTAATAATCACAAGGCATCAATTTTCCTTTATTATATCGCCGCTTCTCTAATCGCCTATATTAAGGGAATTCGTAATTCTGAATTCGATACTTCGACCTTAATCTTTAAAATATTTCCACCTTGCTGATTGAGTAATAAACTATCGCTAAGTAGAATGCAAAATTTTAAAATATTATGAATGTTTCCTGTTACACCTGAGGGTTTTCTAATCACATGGCATTCATAAGATATAAAACAAGATGTCAATCTTGAATGATGCAAGATTTAGTTTTCCTCAGTTTGTACAGCGCAAATTAATACGAGCTAATCCTGAAACAATGCGATTCTAAGATTTATTTGTTGTTAATCTGTTGGAAGTAAAGAGGAAGTCATGTTCAGTCTTATAGAAATCTTTATCAATATAATAATATAACGTAAAGGCAATTAGGTTCGTCGTCACATTAACTGTCTGAAAATAACTCAGGGCAGATTTGTTGATTTGTTTCATTAAAATCGATTATATCCCTGACTTTTTGGTAATTTTCTTTCTCTCGGGGGCTTAAATTGATTTTGTAAAATATTTCTATGACGTCACAATTGGTCGTACCAAGTATTCGCATATCACCCTTCGTGGGTTATTTAATGCGGAAGACATCCTTGTAGAACAGTAATGATATTATTTGACCTAGAGCTAGAGATGAGGGGTTCATACCTTTCCCAAGGGTATTAATCCGAAAGTAAACGTAAAGTGCCCGGCTGAAGATCGAACACGATTACTACGATCTCGTAGTTCAGTACATAGGCCATTACCCCACGAATTCCCAAAGGAGAAAGACAGAGATAGGGAGAGAAAGAGACAGAGACAATGATAGATAGGTAGATAGATAGAGAGAGAGAGAGGGGGGGTAATAAAAAATGACTCTAACTAAATCTACACAAAGATCCGGGAAAGAAGAAAACAATTATAAAAATATTTCTATTTTGTAAAGAGATCCGTTGCGCTGTGCTTCTGACTTTCCTCCCATAAGACAGTCATGTCATAGCAATAAGTGTTTATAAAAGTTTTTCAGTTTATTTCCTATCATACCTGGAAGTTATGGTGGCCTAACATTTAACCGCACGTAGAAGGTAATCGGTGAACCGAGTTCAGATTCCACCTGGGCCCGTCAGCATTCATTTTGTATTAATGCTGTTGAGAAAGGCATGAATATACTTCTCACTACAATTGGTTAAGGGGTACTAGAACGTTTAGAAATTCAAATCAGCGTTCGTTGATAGGGAGATAGGGTTTTTCTTGCTGTTTGGGACTGCAATACAAGTGTTTAGCCATTCTACGGAAATTGGCATTGGAGATATCTGAATTCAAACCAGCTGATTGACCTTGTGTCGCGTCATGGCAGTAGCGGAGGGGTAGGGAAAGAAATTCAATGCAATCAGAACAATCGACTGCCGTTACAAAGAAAGGCGATGGGAAGCACAGGTGATCCCCACTGCTCAGAGAGATGCCATAAAGGGGAACTACTCGTCATAATATCTCGGGGTTATGACGAACATATTTGTTATGAATTCCTTATTGAGCCGCATTCATTTCTCTTTTTAGTCTATATTATAGTTTTTAATGTTTTAAAACTTTATTTAAGTGCACACTGATTGGTTATGGCTTGTTCAACATAATGCTTCTGTCCTCCTGAGAAAAATATAGGCTATCTTAACTTCGTATGCTCTGCTTCTTTATCTTCCTGTAAAGTTAGATGTAATTATATCATTCCTTTGGATTTTGGTGGAGAGTAAAGAATTCTTGCTCATTAAGAGAATTTATTTCAAAAGTTACATCCATTCAAGGTAATTGGCTTTCAATTTTACAACAAGCAGCAGTATTAACAATCTGAATAAGCATAATAGTATATTCATTTATTTATTTAATCTTATTTTCAATACTTCAGAATTCAGTACGATAAGACGGCTATTTTAACAATGCGTAGGTATTCACCTAAACCGTACGCCACGTGTAGGATGTGACACAAGGTCATACATATGAGGCATCCAGCTAGGATTGAATTTGCTATTCAGTGGTAATTGAATTGTAAGACTATCTTTCTAGCCATTATACCACGATAGGACGCCCTGTTTTAACAATACGTTTATAGAGTAATGAGTTGCGTAATGTTATCACCAAAGAAAATGGATTCGGTGAGCCAAGTTCAAATTCTGTCCAAGGCTGTTTATGTTTCAATTTCTGCTAGTAACACTAGAAAAAACATGTAATCCTTTCTTCCCACCCCGCCAGATATGATGAAAATAGTAGGAAAGAAAGAGCTCTTTAGACTTGATAGGTAACTGGTCGGAAACAATGAAATCTCTGAAATCAAAAGCATGAGGAGCTGAAGTCCCTCTGGTAGTTGGGTTCCCGCTTTTGGGTTCAACCTCTATTCTGGCAAATCCTACTGCGACATTAATTCATATTATATAGCAAGTTATTACACCCTTGGAAGACATCAGTGTCATGAAGAGGAGACAACTGCTGCATAGTTAACTGACGGTTTTCCCTACAATCTTGGCTAGGAGTGTCCAATCGTGGTATAATGGTTAGCAAGCTAGTTTCGCAGATCCATTACTAGTGAATAGAGAGATCGACCTCTCTGGATGCTCCATAATTGCAACCTTGTATCACATCCTACCTACATCGTGGCTAGCGGGTTGCGTAAATACCTCCAACCTTGCAAGGGTTAGAAAGATGACATTTACGGGTCTGTCAGTGGGGTATGATGTACATTTTACGAATTCCTGACGGTTTAGAACAATTTTAAACACGGATTTGGTATCAGCCCATTCTATTTAGTCTAAAAACACGTTGTTGTTGTTGTTGTTGCTGTTGTTGTTGTCTCGGTAGCTAAAGGTTTGTTGTCGAGCTAATCTACACAGATATATATTCCTCCCGCTTTCCATTTTGTAGCCATTTTACGCGGTCATCAAACGGTTTTTAGTAGTGCTATGGTCTGGATATACTTTATTCTTCTTCTGATCTCAATTTTACTCTTATCTTCGTCGCCTTCATTTCCTGCAATTTCTACATCTCACTTGGAAGTCTACATATTTATTCAGCTTTTCGACTTCTTTCACTTTCACACTATGGTTTACTTGCACGGTAACATCCATTACATGATATGTTTTTGTTAATTAAAACTAGGTCTGATCTTCTGACGGCCCAGAGAATTTTATGTGTCTCATTTTCTAGAACAGATTCTGGTTTGTACATATACCATTTGTCAGTATGATTAAACTTTAGTCTCTTACACAATTCCCAATGGATCACTTTTCCCACCAAGTCATTATTATTATTATTATTATTATTATTATTATTATTATTATTATTATTATTATTATTTCAATCCTTGCGAGTTTTTTACACCAACGTAAGATGGTGGTCTATCACTGGAGGCTGAGTAACAGCAAGTCTCCTCGGGTCTCTAGACCTCTCCAGAGTACTCTAGCCGATCCGAACTATGTTGTTGTTTGAATAGTCTCGATTCTTCTTCTGATTTCAAATTCATCCAGACTATTTTCCAAATCCATGGGAACCGTTCCAAGAGCAATAACTACAATTGGTACGACCTTTACCATTATTTTCCAAAATCTTTTCCGTTCACTGGCTAGGTTAAAGTATTTGTCTACCATTTCGCTATCTTTCTTCTTCACTCTATGATCCACCAAGACGGTAAAATCTACAGATAACAAGTCCTCATCTTGTTATCAACATTAGGTCTAGTATCAAAGTTTGCTTGTCCTCTCTGTCTGTCTGCCGAAGTTCCTCCCTTGTCTTTTTAGAGGGACAGCCAGATGTTTATGACCTTGGTGAGATTTCTGTGACATTGGTTTCTAGAAATTTCCAAGTTCTTCTGGGTCATTCCTTTCTCCTTTTCTTTCATCTCTGTTTGTTTGTTGGTTTTTCCACTTCTAGTATTCCCAAGTACTAGTAATTCTCCTTTTATCGAAGTGTTCTTATATATTCCTGATTCAATAGTTCTATTCCCTTTCTCTTTCTTTTCAACGAGCATAGTACACTTTTCGATACCAAATTCAATTCCTATACCCTGGTTGTATATTTTTATGGGTTATTTAAGGATTTCTCACCCTTTAGTATTATCTGAGTTATTCGGGCTATTGTCCCCATCTTCATTGTTATTTGTACAACGTTTCGGCCGATATGCCCTCCGGCCTTCTTCAGATATTTCTTGTCAGACTCGGGAACCTTTTTTTCGGACTTGGAACCTTCTTTTCGAAATCGGGAACTTTCTTGTCGCAATCGGTAGCCATCACGGAACTTTGAACGTAACCCTTTATTTATTCCACGGGGGTATCCTGTTCTCATTCCGCTAACCATAGCTGGGGTAGGAGTTGTGTTAATTATTTTTCTAACTGCCTCTACTCAGAATTGAACTCGGGATCCAGAGATAAGTGTCACTTAGAACTGTCTTAACCTAACTACCTTATGCATTAGGCCATGTGTCTCGCCCTTTTTCATTTTTGTTAAAAGTTTTGATATCCTCAATGTACCTAATATGTTTTATTTTTCCTGTGATTTTGTAAATTTGTAGCACCCTGTGAATTTCCTAAGTATAAGTTGAAAGGCATAATAGCTATAACAAATAACCGTGGTGAGAGGGAGTCTCTCTGGAAGATTGTTGGAATTTTAGTATATAAGGCGTGTGGTAAATGCCTACTTGTACTTATAGACTCGCCGACTACCATGTGACCAACTTCTTGTCCAATCACTGGCAGTGCTTTACTGCTGATATTATTATTTATACTGGCTGATTCTAATCTTAGCTCATTACTACTTGGATCTTCTTGGACGACGGACCTAAATGATTCTATACCACAGGACTTATTCACTTACCAAAGGATTCTATATCACAGGACTTATTCACTTACCAAAGGATTCTATATCACAGGACTTATTCACTTACCAAAGGATTCTATATCACAGGACCTATTCACTTACCAAAGGATTCTATAACGCGGGACTTACTTACTTATTTACTTTAAGTTCTTCACAACTGGCCAAGGATGGCGGTCAGATACTTAACAAAGATGCCCTTTCGAATTTTCGTCTTTAATAGAGTCTGCACTCTTGATATTAATACCCCTTACTAATTTTCCTCGGCTTTTGTGTTGAATTTTTTACTTTTTCAGATATTCTGTATATTTTAAACATTAAATTACCCAAGTGTGTGGAATCATGATATAGGTCTTTCTGTAGTCAATCCATGTCATGGCTATATTTTCCCTTGTCATAACCTCTTTAAAGATGTGTTGATCTATATAAATAATTTGTTCTTCTTGTTCCATTGCAGCATTCTTTCTCTTCATCCGGGAATAGTCAATGACAATCAAGCGAGTAATATATTTTTTCTTCAATCTGTGCGGTTAGAATTTTCCACATCGTAGGTAGAACCGTTATCGGTCTATAGTTGCTGGGTATGGTTTCTTTTTTTTTTTTTTGGAGTCTTTCTGAATTAGGGTCGTTTTCCTTTCATTCATTCCCTTCGGAATAGAGATACGGATAAACTGAAAATTAAGGAAGTGACTAGAGTTTGACCGTGCACACAAATGGTATTAGCAAAAACTCGAGGCGACAGAAGAGAGTAAAAAAGGTAAAGAATCAATGCAATATGATAGTAATAACATTTCTTCGCAGACACTTGTTGTTGTTTTGTTTGTTGTTTTTTTTTTGGGGGGGGGGCGATTTTTGTCTGTTTTTTCCTTGATATAATTGGTTCTGATGTTGTGGGCTGTAATGATAAGAGATTCCCTCTTGCTTTTTAGTTGTTTGCTGCATAACCAGATCCATTTTTTTGTCTCGGACATTTTTGTTTTGCGTTATTTTTTCTACTTTTTTCTACCATTATACTATCTTTGTAATTTTACCCACTTATTCCCTCATTTCTCCTTTTAACAGTCATATTCACACAGTATTTACAGCTATGTTCACTATTTTACAATCTGTTTACATTGTTCCCAAGACTGAAACGTGACTTAGACAGTGTTACATATTTTAATTATAATCTTCCGTAGTGCTTTCTTCTTATCTATATAATAATACTGGTGTTCCTTAATCTTCCGTCCGTTATTATCTTGCAACACCCTCAGGTTAAAAATGAGACCTTCCGAATCGTCCAAGATGAAATGCAAAAATGTAAATTCTGATTATCAGATGTCGCTTATCCGCCGAATTCTTATTTCTTATGAGTGTCGTCACATCAGCTAAATGGACCATTCCGTTTTTGTTAGAAAGAAAGAAATGATATGCTACACAGAAAAAATGTAATAAGAAAAAAAGAAAGAAAGAGTAGGAGAAAGATGAAGAGAGGGGGTGAGAACATGAAAACAATAACGCTAATCTGTTTCAATTAAACATAATGAAAAGATGAAAAGAAGGAAAGAAAGAAAAAAAAGAATGAGATAGTTAAATCAAGATTAATATACTTTTTACATATTGAACTATTTAGCAATAGCTCTTAAGTAAACATATCAAACGTTGTAATAATTAAATTATCATGATTTGGTATATCCACAGGTCCTACTAGTTATCATTAATATTACCAAGAATATATGCCCTCCGGGCGTAAGTATATAAGTTTTGATGCAATGGAATATATTGAATTAAAATAAAATTAAATAAGAACGCATATAACAAGATTACACTTATTTTAATTCTATTTTAATTGGTTTCTATATAAAATCATTCATAGGATTGATTTTAATACGTTGGAGAATAAAACAATAATATTAGAAATCAATAAACCAAGTAATTATTTATCAAACACGGTTTTGTTAAAATAAGTATGAAAATTAACCACAGCATGTATTATTAGACCTTTATTTCTTTGTGATATTTATGATACATTGTGGGAATTTTAACGCACAAATAACATGGGTTCTTTTGAGGCAAATCTAACTGAGATTTTCATAGAGTCATTGTTAATGAATAATATTTATTTGGTGTATAAATATAAATGATGTTGACTATAAATTAAATACATATCGATACACTTACGCATTGCCTGAGGGTATTGTGACGTATTCAGTGAAGTAGTTTCTGTTACAGACAAAAAGTCACCGAATCTCTATTATATTAGATTATTCAAGTAAAATATTGAAAGATGATGAGGTTGTTCAGTAGTTGCTAAGGTGACAGGAAACCACACAGTATTTATGCGACAATTATCAAGTAGTATTTGTTGGAGGTGTACTTTGTGTAACGGACGTAAATTATAGTAGATAATAGAATCGGTGATTCGGGTTCAAATGGTGGATGAAGTTGGTTCCGTTTCATTTAGCACTAATGTGATTGTAAAGGTGTGATTCCATTTGTTTTCACTTAGCTATGGATGAAATTTTGGCCAGACTGGGTTTCTTTGACCTTGGTTAGGTAAACGATTTAGGAGAAGGGCAACTCTGAATTTTAAACAGTTCGCTTAAAAGTTGACCTTTTGTTGTATTGTCCTCGGCCGGAAGACGAAGCTTCCGGCAAAAAGACAAAGAGAAATATAAAAATATATATTAAAAAAAGGGAAACGGAAGCGAGGCTTTCCGGTCAAAGAAGCAGGGAGAAGATAAAGAAATATATAACAAATGTCCGTTATCAGATCAAAAGATAAAGATGCGTAGGAGTATCTGTCAATATAAAGGCCTGAGGGTTCGAGCCGACAGGTCAGTCAGACAGAAGTCCCGGGACAGAAAACAAGAGAGCGACAGCGCTCACGGTCACAGCCGACGGGCTGTGAAACGTCACCTAGCCACCCCTTTACCTCACCATCGCCAGTTGTCCCAGCAGTAGTAGTCATCGTTGATCCTAGGTCATTTCTATTGTCAACACTCGCCACCAACACCACGTACAGCCGAGAAGAGAAATAAAGTCTAAGTTTTTACAATACGCACGCGTTGTGATTTCATTAAGCGACTACTACATACTTCGCTACGTGACCATACCCACAATATACCCACAACGTTACTTACACGATTTAGCAACGTGACTTTGATGCCGCTATATAACACTTGTATCACATCCTGTTCGTAGTGGAGGTATTGCTGATTGCCAAATAACATCATGTCGCTTTGATACTCCAGTACCCTCTTAAGTATTCTTGTTAAATTTGATAATGCTATCATCGAGATTATTTTAAATATTTTCTTCAAATTTCCAAGTTTTAATTCTTGGGACATTTTCCTCATCAAATCAGATCTAGATAGATTAATCAATCTGAATCTAATTAATTCATAACTTTACTATTTATGGTTTATAATTCAGCCACTGTCCATGATCTTCATTTAGCTTCTATATCTAATTGCATATCAACAATCAATGCCAACACCATCCTTGTAGAAGAATATTTGTAGATGGTAAGAGGGGGGGGGGTATATATATTTCCCAAGGTTATTAGTTCGAAAGTGAACGTGATAGCGCGTCTGGAGTTTGAATCTGATTAATACGATGTCGCAGTCCAGAACGTTAGCCATTACACCTGCTCCCGGCATGATCTTAATCTCCACAATTTACACAGTTTTTTTAAATGGTTTTTCTCTTGTTGTTCAGTGAGTTTATCATTTATCTTTCGAACAAATTTCCACTATGACTTCAGCTCCCAATTCTTTTCAGAGTATTTTGATTTCATTTTAATATTTCAATGTTTTGTATGTTCTTGATATTGTGACACAAACAGAATAGATAGTAAATGTGGGGAAATGGGGTCTAAGTTTCGGAAAGAAATTTTTTTATGGATATTTAGTGTTGTAGGTGACTCACCTATGACCCGAACATGAACTTACCCAAAGGGTATATATTTAACAGAGTAAAGCTACTCAAACGAGAAGTAGCAGACACCTGTTCTCCGTGTAAATGGTAACAAGGAAACTCTTCCATTGTACGTTGATATATATTGCTGAATACAATCTGTTCCCTCCATTTTATACCCGTGTTGAGTTATTATTTATTGACTCTTAAACAAGTCATAACATTTAGTCTATTATCCATATTTTTAATATGTAAAAATAATTCAAATTCAAAGCAGATTTGCCCTGTAGGTGGAGCTAAGAATATGCTGTCTGTATCTCTTGCAAAGAGGTAAGCCCCCTCTCCAAGAGTGTTCTGGATATAGCATTAAACTGAATCTAACGGTGGGGCGCCATTTCTGAAGATCTGGGGGGAGGGGGTCCAATCCAACCTGGAGTGGCTATTACCTGTTGGATTCTTATCTATGGGTCAAATAGATGTTTGAAAATTATTCAAATTAGTAGAAATACTTGATATCATATAACCGTGTGAAAATACTCTTTAAAAATACATAAAATGTAAATACTAATGTACAATGCATGTAATTCCATAACATCTGGGCATAGAATAACCCCGGATTGTTTGATATGCCGGTAAAATCAATCAATTAAAAATAAATATAGCTGAACTCTTACGCGTTATTTCATCTTGGAGAAAAATGATGATATTTGTCCGTTTTATACTGTTATGGTTCATGTATTGTTTTATTCATTTTGTTAAATAAATATCAGATCAGATCAAATATATAAGAGGAGTTAATTCAGTATTGATAAAGACTCTAATTTTGCCTCAGCAGTTACGCCCCAATTCTCCACAATTATCGATTATATTCATCTTCAATAACAACTCGGTCATTTTTCTGTGTTTTTGATTGCCCGTAAATTTCTTTAGAAAATTATTGATTTTTTTCTCTGTATTGTTTTTCATGTTGTTTATCTCTTCGTATAACTCGTTGTAAATCTCTATTTTCTTATCAGTGTTATTCGATCAGTATATAAAAAAAACGAATGAAAAACAAATTACAAGAGTGAGTCAAAAGTTTTGCAATATTCACATACGAGCAAGTTTGCTGCATGTATATCATGTGACCAAAGCACTTCAAGCTGTGGAAGTTTCCTGCTTTGGTTGGTAGTATTGTGGTATTGTAAAGGTTGGGAGGGTGAGGGCTCTCTCTGCCCCCTAGCGTCTGAACTTCCAGGAACTGATTAAGGGACAGATAAACCAAATTTCCGATAATTTGGAGGAAAAAATCTGACCCCCAAGAACACCTCCAACCTTTACAATACCACAATACTACCAACCAAAGCAGGAAACTTCCACAGCTTGAAGTGCTTTGGTCACATGATATACATGCAGCAAACTTGCTCGTATGCGAATATTGCAAAACTTTTGACTCACTCTTGTAATTTGTCTTAAACTTAAATAGAAAACAAATTTCATTTGACTCTTAAAAGCCACTTCCCAGCATGATATATTACAAAAATAGCTCAAACCAATGAGAATAGAAAAAGAAGTTTATGTATTTACACAACCGTCCGTCACAAACAGGATATAAAACAAGGCCAATTCTTAAGCAGGGTAAAGATGGTTTGACATCAGAGGGGTTTTACACTCGATTTATTGTTTCATCAAAGTTAGAGAACCCAACCTGCCCTACTATTTACCCATAGTTGGGGGAAAGAGATTGATTCATGCTTTTACCACGGCCATTAATGCGAAGTGAAAGGCAAATACTCACATGAAAATATCAGCCTATACGTCTTGAAGTATCAATCTCTATAATTTCCTCTCTACCTTTTTATATGTACATATATGGAAGCGGGTGGTTTTAAAGATTACCGTCGTAGAAAATAGACACGGCGAAACGAGTTCAGATCATAGACAAGGCCCTTTATATTGCGTTAATAGCATTGGGAAATATCATATATATATTTTATGTAACGGTTATCCTCGTAGAATATAGACGAGACCGAGTTCAATTCCTGGAGAAGGTTTTTTGTGTTCACTTGGATCTCATGCACTATGACATGGTTGTAATACAGGTCTTATATTGAAATTGAAGGGTATTGCATTTCTATATATTCTGATTTTTGTGTCATGATTACTGTTGATTTCTTTCGAATTGTGGATTTTTGGTAATCCGTAGAAGTTGCTCGTTTTTTTTTGTTGTTTTTTTTTTTTTTGGGGGGGGGGATCGGTTAGAAAATCCCTTTCTTTTTTGGTTGGTATTTGTTTGTGTGTTGTGCAGAATTTTGTAATTTTTAATATTATATTTTCATCTATGTTTGTGTCTATTGGTTTGTAGGTCGTAGGATCAGAACTTGTGTCGCCAATTTAATTTCCTATGACCATAACCGTTACACACTTTTTGTATATATTGTAGATTAATAAGACTGTCTTTGTAGTCTTATCTTTCTTGCTTTCACTAACATTTGATAGAGTAAAAATATTCAGTAACCAGTAAAGTACGTTTTATAAATTAGATCATTCAAGTGTATTGTGTTCGTTTCAATATATTGGAATAAGTGGTTGGCATTTTCATTTTCGAATCCCTGGTTCAAATTTGAATATATATCACGTGGAAACTGTTCAGTGAATTTCAAAAGCTAATGACAATAGATATCTTTAAGTATTTTCTTAATTAATGGAGCGGTACATGTTATTCTTACCTCTTTCTCGGTTCAATATATCCTTTCAACAGATTGTCTTCTTCTTTTGTTATTCCCAAATTCTATTTTCATACCACGTGATCGATTTCTTAATGACTTGATTTTATCGCTTTCTTTCTATTTCTACCATTTTTGTCATCAGTATTCTGGCGATTTATTCTAAATATATATATATATATATATATATATATATATATATATATATATATATATATATATATATATAAATGGGTATTTTAGCTTTCCACTGTATGACTATTGTGACTACTTTTCGGTCTGAATAAACGTGCGTTTTTTATCCGTTGGGAAATTAAATTCTCTCACCTGAAGGATTTGATAACTGAGGAGAAAGTAACATGACATGGAAATAAGAATTACAAAGCAGAGAAGAAGAAGAAGAAGAATTTGAAGAAGAAGAAGAAGAAGAAGAAGAAGAAGAAGAAGAAGAAGAAGAAGAAGAAGAAGAAGAAGGAGAGGAGAAGAAGAAGAAGAAGAAGAAGAAGAAGAAGAAGAAGAAGAAGAAGAAGAAGAAGAAGAAGAAGAAGAAGAAGAAGAAGAAGAAGAATGAAAAACGTTAATCGATGATAGAAAACCTAATATAAAGACTAAAAATGAATATGGTGTATATGATGATAGATTCATAGATAAAAAAGGTGGGAAAATAGAAAGAAAGAAATGTAATATATTCGATAATTTACTAGATGCTAGGGAGACGACTGAAATAAGAAACGAATGTATGTATGACTAAAAGAATTAGGCTATTTCACATCTCACGACACCAATCTAAAAAAAACAGGAAGATCTACATTCTTTGAAGTTCGTCTTTTCTTAGCGGACATGACACCAGGCATGCTGTATTCATATTTTTTTTCAAATCAAATGACGGAATTTGCTATAATATACCTCTCTAGTAATCTATATTTTAAAAACATATGTCGATATATTTCTATAAGCTTTCTTCTTTCACTGAGTAACGTGTATTTCCTTACTCGAGTTCGTTTCGTTTTGAGGGCCAGCATGCTCAACGTCAAGTAACATCCTATTTATATAACTTATATCAATCAAATATATTTAAGGGTATTTACTCAATAATAAACACTCACAGGCTATCTCCCTTGAGAAGATATAATGATAGGGGTGAACCTGATCACATACCACTTACTATTAAAATAATAAAGTTTCAAATTCAGAATTGTTGCTTCTCTCAGAGTAAAGGCATAACAATATGAAAAACTGATGAAGAATTTATATTGTTATTAAATGCAAATGAATAGATAAGAGAAATTATTCAATAATTAGGGTATAATACACATATCCTTGGAAAAACCGATTACATTCATCATTATTTAAATTTGTTGTATTTTTTAAAGATTTACTTGAAGTCACTCTGTGTTACGTCAGTTACGTATTATAGGTTGTTCACTGGTCCCATAACCTGGTTTAGCCGTGGAAGAGGTGGGTGGTGTAACGGTTATTCTAATGTGTAGTGGGCTCGGCTACTTGAATTAAATTCCCAAATGAAGCTGTTTACATTTCACATAACGAAAATAACCTAAGGAAAGGTATGGTTCCAACTATTCTTCCTCCATATATGGGAAAATATTAGGGCAGACTGGACTCTTTAACGTTATGGCAACCGGTCTAGAAGAATTAAAACCATTTATAGACCAGAAGAGAGATGTCTTCGACCAGGTTATTCCCGCAAGGCCCACACTACATGAGTATCGTCACCTGTAGAGGGATAATAAAATAGAAATAAAAAAACAAAATAGAGTTTAGTAACCCTGGATTTAAAAAGTTAAAATTAGTAGTTAGGAGTAGAACATTTATGAATGAGTTTTAGAAAAAAGCAGATGATCTTGGAAAGACGCCGTTGGAATGGAACATGGTTCCGACTTGGGCAAGAACAGCAAATCACAGGTACTAGAAACAACAAACAATATGATTTCTTACTGGAAAATTCAAATAAATAGAACCGATGAATGCAGTCCAGTTGGTCATCTGTTCCATAAAAATAGCAAAAGGGACTAATTGGCTGAGGTGTTATATTCCAGTGATGGTAAAGAGGCTTAAGTAGCTGAAATGACTCCTACCTCACAAGGCCATGGCCCTGCTCTTAGGTTTTAGGATACTCCGACTGCATCCTAAGCACGTGTAAATAATATCAAAAAGTGGTACCCTAGACACGACTCTAAAATGAATCCGTTCTGATGATCTATGGGGTAAGGTTTATTATAATTACTCCCACATATACTCGTTCACTGAGTGATAGTACCTGTTTGAGTCACATATATGTTTCAAATAGACTATTAGAATTGGATTGGAATACCCAAAACCATATAATTGAGTGAAAACAAATGATTAGTATTATTAAATAGAGTTATGTACTTTGAACAATATGATTTTGTATAAATAATTCATAAGGAGTTGATATGCCGTTAAACAAATAAACCAAATCCAAAAGTCTGTTATAGGCTGTATCCACCGTAAACAAAATAAGCCGAGTAGAAGCTGTTCAGATAGAAAACAGAATTACACCTTAAAGCGAATATGGACAGAACATTTCTTTATACTAAAGATAGAAGCGTACAGAAATCAAATAATTAAATATTCCAACTATAGATGAACAGTAGGGCAGACTGGGTTCTTCAACCTCGGTTAGGCAACAATCTAGGAGATGAAAAACTCATTTAAACCAGCTTTATTTCACTGAAAAATTAGCCACATTCTGCCCATAGCGAAAGGGAGTAAATACATATAATGTACATATATTGTTTTCTATCAATTTTCTGTTACATATTCATCATCTTTCTTCGTTGAATCATCTTGTATTCATTCCTATTTTCCTTTTTTTCTTTTCCCACTTCCGACGTTTCTGATGTTGATATAATCATTTACTTATCTGCTGAACCTTTATACGCTTTCCCAAATCTGACTGAATTGATTAGCCTGGCGCCCCTATGCACCCATATATAATCTAAAAACTTTAACTCACTTAACCTCGTAAATGACTTCAATCTTTCAGCTTCTGTCAAACGTCATGCTGCTTTTCATATGCATTTACATGTAGACAGGTTTTCATTTTGACCCTAATCATCGGCCTCCTTGTTGACACGCTATTCTGCATGTCTTTCTGTGCATGAACTTATGCCGATTCTCACATTTCACGACACATTTATTTTTGAATAAAAAAACCCAATACGCTTACAGAATATATTATAATGCACGATAAAAGAATTCTTAAGAATTTAAGAATTCTTTTGGAAATTTATCGTGATTTCTGTAACGTTCTTTTAATACTATGCCTTTTCACATAATTTATATCTGCGGTTTCCTCCTGAGGATTTAGGACAAAAAATATCCAAAGTTCCTCAGAATCTTTTTTTCTTTCTTTTTTGCAGTATCCTTGCAGACTTTTATCATGCAATTTTTTAAAAACTTCATTGTATTTCTAATTTATCCAGTGGCTTTACAAGTGTCACGAGGATTGCTTCAACCACTCAAGTAATTATTAAGTCAACTATTAGCTTATGATTTCCATCTATTTTCAGATCTTTTTATAAAATTTTTATTTTTATTTTTCAGGTTGGCAACCCAAACTAGAAATCAACTTATCTATGTTGACCATGATCTTGTGTGAAAACAATTGTCAAAATAGTCAGTTCATGTTCGACATTCAGAATGTACATTCTATTAAGTAATCTTGGATTGTTACAAGTGGTTTTGGTTGAATATGTCACGAAAATGAAAGATAAGATCAAATTCTATGTTACTCATCAGATGCAATAGAAACCTTTATGAAGTTAATACGGGCTTATACAATTAAAGTTCTGTCACGGACACTGAGATTTAGATGACACAATACTTTTTTAGTTAATTGATTGATTGAAAAAATCCTTTAAATATTCATTCAACTTTTACTGTAACCTAGTTAAAAATCAATAAAACAAATAATTTACAATGACCGTGATGATTTTGTTTTTATTATTCTCTTATTTGTCGATCATCATAATTCTTTCAATAGTTTTTTTTCTTTTTACTTTGGTTTCTTCTTTTGATAATACATTATTATATCATATCATATTATATTATAATGAAGGTCTATTTCCTTCAGCTTTTCTAGATAGATATTTGGTACGTCTTTTGTCTCTCATATTCTGTTTTCTGAACCATTTTTCCTTTGTCTTTTAGTGTTTCATCTCTCCTTACTCCAAAGAACTATTCTCCTGATTTTTATAGTTCTTACTTCCGTTTATTTGTCTTTTTACCTCTTTCATCTTGGTCTATCCTTCTCGCTTCTTGTTCATTTTAGTTCTTTCGTTCCATTTCTTTTATCCCTTATCTTTGAATTCTTTCATTTCCAACACGATTTTTTTGTGTTTCCTTAAAGCTATAACTATTACTTCCTTAAGTATTTTCTTTCTTTAATATCAACTTTCTATTTTTTTTCTTTTTTTCTGATTCCTGTTCATTCTCTATTTTATTTTTTCTTTATTTTTCTTCTTTCTCTCTCTCTCTCTCTCTCTCTCTCTCTCTCTCTCTCTCTCTCTCTCTCTCTCTCTCTCTCTCTCTCTCTTGTGTCTATCTATTCATATTTGATCAAATTCTCTGCCTAATATTCAAGTTTTTTTCCCTTGCTCATTTTTTGCTGTGTAGCAGAATTCCAACTATTCAATCAGATAAACTGAATCAATTTTTGTTTCGATTTTCAGTAACAATCAGAATTTCCCGTTCACTATTTTCCTTGGTTATCAAAATCCTATAGTAGAATTTGTATTATTTGTGTAGACACTATAAAACTAAAAATATTTTCTGAAAAACTATAGTGTGAAAAATTGGTTACCTATAAAAAAGAAATTGTGATATTTTGTATTAGAAATAACGAAAAACAATAATTAAAGAAAAAATAGAAAGCATTAATCATCATTATTATTAAGTCCTTTACACAATACCCAATATCCGCACAGAGCTGATGAATGTAAGTTTATGCATGCCGGCCAAAACTGGTGTGTCTATGTGTAGGAATCCATAAGAGAACGTCGCTTAGGCAACTAGCAATGCCCTGCATATCTTGTTCTTCTTACTTGGATGGTTTGCGAGATAGGGGATAAGAAGCCACACAACTGCCGTTTGTAGGCGGCTACTTCTAGGTTCAAAAATAGACTGCAGCATCCTTGTGTAGTTTCCAATGAGTTTTTTCTCCAATTGTTTTGTAAGATTCAAATTGGCGCAACTATGCAGTATTATTGAGACGGCTACATCTGGGAATAATTCCCCTTTTATTTTATCAGAGTGATTGAATTTTTACATGCGCGATAAACTGTCAATAATAGTCCATGCTTTACCTATGCATGCGTTGTGCATAGGATGTAAGTAGATGAGATATTGCTACCAATATATATGAACTGGTGTACTACTTTCAGAGAATTGCCATTTACTGTGGAGATGGTACCACCTTCATTAACACAAATAGGCTATGTTTTTATCTGAGTTCATGTACTGAGCAATGACTCTTACTGTCAGCCCCAGGCAATGGAGCAGAGATTCGGTTCGAGCAGGTGTAATATTCAAGAATCACAAGCTCATCTGCGCAGTCAGTAAGTCAATAAGTATTTAATTGTCAGTGCAAAACTAGAAATGATAATATAATGTAAACTAGGTCCTCGGTATCCCATCGAAATTATTTCTAGGATATTACTCACCGCGAATTATGACATCCACAGCTAGGGGGGGGGGCTATAACCTATACAAATCTTACAATAGATTTAAAATCAGATCAAGATTAATTAGAACTAGTAGTATTACCATTTATATTATATCATATTATGAATTCTATCAGCCCTCTTGGGATACTAGGCACGTTTAATTGTAAATTATGGCGTTCATTTTGAGGATTAATAACGTTTTATTGGCATAGCAAGTAGTTTTTATTCTGGGAGTAAAAATCACAATCTCTTGTTCGAATACAGTTTATTTGTTTTTTTTTTAATTTGGGTTGGTTGGCTGGTTTTTGGTTCCTTTCTTTTAATGACACATCAACAACTTATGGGTTATTTTATCAATTCCATTTAATTTTTAAAAATAATACCTTTTGTCTCTAATCATTTATTGCACCCATTTATATGGTATAAAGTATTCCTATCTATTCTTAATAATCATTAAACAGATAGATTTGTCCCATAGATCGGGATGTATCAGGTACTACAACTACGGATCAGAGTAAACCTTGGATTAGAGATAATGAACAGATACTCCACACACCCCAGAGCACAGTTTTCTTATATTTCTGATGCCAGAAATTTGCGACCCCTAATTCTGAATTCAAAATATTATCAGAGAGATCCGTGACAAAACCGTTCATTATTACGAGAAATGATCTCGATGAAGCAATATCAACCTGCTCTAATGAACACGCTTGGCTCTTTTAAGCATCAAATTAAAATATTTCACATCAAAGATCAAACACCTCTCCAATTATGACAGTAATACTGAGCTGCATAATAGATGCGAAGAAGCATGAGTTTTTTCACTACAGCGTAAGCTGATGGTCCTTCATTGGAGTCTGAGTGACAAGGTCTGGTCTTCTGCCTGGGATAAAGTGATCCGTCTTCATTCCAAAGTCCTACAGAATTTTATGCGTTTCATTTTCAAAAACAGATTCTGATTTATGCATAAACCATTCTGTTGAATTGCCAATTTTTTTCTTTTTTCATAATTCGCAGTGGATCCCCGTTCTAACGCAACCGTGCCCAGGCTTATATTTTTGTTGTGCTAATTAGCTAAATTCGCTTAATATGTGGTTGATCGTCTCATCTATGTCTCCACGCACCTACATTTGCTGTTCCGTTGTGTCTTATCTATTTTTGTTCTTATGGCATTGTTTTGTGCTACAGTTATGAAAGCCTAAGTTTCTCTCTTAAGGTTTTCTTTTCTTAACCATTCCAGGTCTTTTTGCGTAAACTTCCGAATTTGTTCCTTGAAGTAGACATATAATTTTTTTTTTTTTTTCATTTCTGTTTTCTTGTGTTTGTTTTTTTGTGTTTTTCTGCTATTATTTGCTACTGTAATTAATCTTTCCTTTCTAATTTTTAAGTATTATTCAAGTCCTTGGATTGTGGCAACTACGCAATCCAAAATCTTCCCCCTTGTTTTTTAATACATAGAGACTGTTCCTATTATCTCGCGAGTGCTTTGTTCATAGTCATTAATTTTCTCATCTTTTGGTCTATCTATCGCAATTCCTTTCTCGTCCGTATCAAGAATGGCGCAGAGAATCTTATAATGGGAACGGTCCAGTTATTTATTCCCTTGATGAGATTTTTGCTGCAGAGCTTGTTTTCTAGCAATTCATTTTTATTTTCCTGGTGTATTCTTTTTAAAATCTTTCTTTCATTTCTGTTTGTTTGATGGTGTCCATTTCCAGAATACCTGAGTATTTGTAATTCTCTTTTCTCCAAGTGTTCTTATAGTTTCTTTATTTGGATGTTGTATTCCGTCTATTGCTTACCCCCTCCCTTTCATCACTAGCATGGCACATCTTTCAATGCCGAATTTCATTTACGTATCCTCGTTGAATATTCTTATGGTTTTTACTTGGTAGGCTTGGTCTTTTGGCTGGAATAGTTTATCTCATAGTCCCATAGAATTTTATGAATTTCAGTTTCAAGAAAAGATTCTGGTTTATGCATATGCCATTTTGTTTATGGCTAATTATTATTTTCTTTTACAATTCTCAGTGGATCACCTTTCCAACTCAGTCGGGACACGCCTTATATTTTTCTCTTCTTAGTTTGCTGCATTAGTTTAGTACATGATTTATTCTCTTACTACACACTTTACGTTTGCTGTTTTGTTGTGTCATCAATTTCTGCTTTGATATGATACATTCTGATGGCAAAGTTTTGTGCAGCAGCTATTTGTAACTCAGTTTCTCTCTTGAGGTTTCTGTTTCATAACCATGTCATGGTATTTATTATTATTATCATTATTATTATAATTATTATTCCGAACTCTTCTGAGAGTTCTTGCTTTTAACATTAGTGCTGTTGTCTCGACTGTCTTATTTCCTCCTCAGATTTACAATAGTGCAATGGTCTGGTTGAGTACAATTATTCCTTTAATCTGCAGTTTATCGAGTCTCTTTCCCAGGTTCTTGGTGAATTTTCTACGGGATTCGAGTAAATTATGGCGTAATGGTTATCGGTAGGGAAAATAAATTGGAGAGCCGAGTTAACATTTCAACCGAGTCTGTTTGTGTTTACTTCATACAAATGTCATAAGGAAGGGCTTACATCCTGGCGTATTTGGAAATAGAGTAGTAGCAAAGACGGACTATCAATACTTGCTTGATAAACGATGCAGGATAATGACAAGTTTTAATTCCAAATCTGGAACTGGGAGGTCTAAAGAAATTCCGATGATGTTTTCATCTTCATGCCTGGGACAATCCCGGTGTCAGGTTCTCTCACCTCTTGTCCTTCCAAATGGACAACATCACTCACAATGAGATGGGATACCTACTGTATGGATTACTACCGGCTGCCCATACAGTATATCCCAGGATACTCGTGGATCTATGATTTCGAGAGTCTAATAGATTCCATCAACAAAAGAAGAAGAGGACATTGTGGAATAGAAAGTAGGCCTTTTTAGTGAAGTTTGTAGCAAAACATATCAGCAGTTTGAAAAGTATTGGCCACTTCAAACTCATTGGCTTGAATTCAGTTACCCTTCTCCTAAACTGTTTTCCAACACAGGGATAGAGATTCCTAGTTTATTCTGCTCTGTTACTCACAGCTAGGGAATAGAAAAGATGGATTCGTGCTTTTCTTAATGGAATATATTCGAAATATTTAAGGTGCCACAACAGGGAGCAATGGTTTAAATTGATATAATAATTTAAATTCTCATCGATTGCTTACCACCTGTGACCTTGTGCCAGAATAAGTTAAATAGCATAAATACGTGGTGCTTTCTTATAACGCATTGGTTAACATCTTAGATACAATTACTGCTGAAGTGAGATTGTTCCTCACTGGTTGCCTTACACTAGCAGCTTTATGCTAGACTAAGCTACGTTTCACTATATTTGAAATTTGGAATTTGAACTCGACTTGCCGATTCCATTTCCCGAACCGGTAACCAGCCTGAGAAAATCGATAAGTATAAAAACAATCTATGCTTTTGGAGATTACTTTCTAAGTCAGTAAGGGAATTTAATCAGATGGAGAACAATAAGATGCTGTTTTGAATAATATTAACATTATTTTTATTTCATTGTGATGGTTATTATTATTATTATTATTATTATTATTATTATTATTATTATTACGTGCATCGATCACGAGTTTAGCATTTAGACAATATATTATGGGCCAATATCCACATGAAGGCTTTAAAATATTCGAACTTGTGCCATTCAAAAGAGCATGAACGGATGGAAAACGGTCGGGCAAGCCACTTCACGCAGCTTGCTCTTGAAATGTTTCACTATTTAGTGCCATCATTGCAACTTAATTTCAAATCTCTTGTAGCGAATATCAAATACACAAATGAACAGATGCTGAAAACGTGACTGAAGATTTACACTGAGAATGAGATGAATTGGTTCAGGAAAGATGCATACAATCCCTATGGATAGATGTAGGCGCCTATAGTTCTGTTTGAACTAGTTCTGCGTATTATTAAATTGAGACGTACATAGTAATCTGTACGTATGTGTGTGAGTAAATTTTGATTTATACATTTACATCTTTTATTGTGAATTGCATACGTGTACACATATATCTGTATAGTTATACATTCAGTTGAATAGTAACATTGACTCAGAAAAAAGTCGATCTGACTAAAAGGGATTGTTATCAACTTGACCAAAAATCAATCTCAATTAATTCAATCTCCCTACTTGTTTGTTTATACAGTGAGCCACAAAACATTAAACTTAAAAATTATTGTGAGGGTCTTAAACATGCAAACTGAAAACTACTTTTCTATGGCATACATTAGAACAATTTTCGTGACTAATATTCTCCTAAATCCTGGTAACCTATCCCTCACACATGACCCTGTAAGGGCAGTCTCCCTTGTCTGAGGGTTTTGGTAAATCTCCTGTGTCTGGAGACCCTATTTTGGTCACGTGGACACAGGAACCCAAGGCGGGAACCCTCTTCTTCTGATGCCACTGAACAAGCCTGGGCGTGCTTGTCACCTCTCTCCAGCAGACACCTATGGTACATGCCAACGCCACAGACACGACACTGCTCACAGTAAGTGGTTTTTCCACCTATTTTGTCTATAAATACTACTGTGTATGTTTGGACACTTGTGCCATTCTATAGTCCGGGGAACTTCGTTCCCCTATACATGTTGTAATAAAGTCATATAAATGTAACTAACGTGTTTGTCATTTTCCTAACTGAAGTGTTCCGCATTGGGTACTTATCCTTTAAGTAACCCAATGTTTTATAAGAACCAGAGTTGATACTCTGTGAACCTCTTATAACCCTATTTCGCCCCTAGAGAAGGGTAGAATGTACTTTTTTGTTTTAGACGCTTTTAGTTCAAGATTAAAGCTGAAAAGAAGAAATAACATTTTACATATATCTAAATAATACCTTCTTAACAAGAATGTTGTTAAAATCTACATCAGCTTTTTTCAAAGACATTGTGGTGATGGTGGTGACTGGTATTATGCAAAATTAACTCATACAACAAAAACTGACAATTTACTGTTTGGGAATGTGAGACGATTCGTATTGTCATCGAGGGTTACTTGAAATTACAGACAACTAACAAATATGCAAAAACAACAGAACTTTTGTTTTGTTTCAGTATGTAAGAAGAAATATATTTCCCAACTTACATTAACACGATGAGGATGAACCTGAAATGACAGACAACACAAAGATCGGATAGCTAGATAGACAGGAATAAGTATTAGCTATTTCTTTAAGTGAGATAATGTTGTATACCCTCTTCTTTACTTACTTACTTCTTTACTTCTTATTCTATTCTTCTGGTCGTCTTTGGAATCTTATAACATCTTGTCTTGGTCTGGAATCTTCTAAGGTCTGGACTTCTCTTGGTGACTTCGAGTCTGGTCTTCTATTGGAGATTTCTCTTTATCAGAAGCCCTGTGTCATTGTTAGTTTTTAGAGGTAATAACACAAGACTTCGATTTGTTTTGATCTTACTTTATTTTTAAATCCCCAACCAGAAAATCTGCACAGATGAGAGGACGCGCGTATAACGTGACTTACCCCTTCGAGCTCGCTGCTACCTTCTAATTGACTGAAACTTACTTACTATCTAAACCGGCTATCCCCGGAAGATAGGGTTAGGACTGGGTCAAGCTTGTCACCCAATCTTCAAGGCCGTCAGCTGCACTTAAAACGCCATCTTGTTTCTACACCAATGTACATAAATATTAGGTATCTAATAATTATGTAACAATAAAACTTTGAATTTTACTTTTGTTTTCTCTATTTTAACAAAATACATAGTACAATTTATTGCAATTTACCAATGAAATACAATAAAAGGAACAACAAAACGGGATTCATAAAAAATTAAAACGAAAAAAAAGTAAGGAATTTATCAAAAGTAAAGAGAAAAAGTTTGAAACGGAAAATGCGTACCCTTATATTTTGCACTAATTCACAATTACAATTTAGTATTCATTTTGATGGGGGAAATACCAGCCTATCAGCTATATTGCAAATCATCCTGGAAATCAGGCTCACCCTCATCTCAATTTTTGCATACTGTGCCTCCTCTCCAAATCGTAATGACCTGGATAAGACACTAAGACACATCTTGTTCTGGAGTTCCGAGGAGTGTTTAGATGCCATTCATTGCAATGATTTCGAGGTCCATATTAAGCCCTATTGACAGGGCTGAAAATATTCTGACTGAACCCCTGCAAAAAAGTAACCTCCTCCCCAAAAAGAGATGTCCTTGATATGATACTAAACTCTATCCAGTGGTGAGGATCCAATTCTGGATATTCGTGTAGAGTAGAGAATTATTTCATTGCCATTAATCCCAAATCCACATTTCCCATTTATAGGTCAAATAGATCTCTTTAAAAATTATTCTCTGATTATGCTCTTAAGAAATAGTAACACAAAATGTGAATATATAATTAACGTAATTCCTTAACATCTAGGCATAACATTAACCTAGACGGTTTTAAATGCGTTAATATCAGTCAATCAATAAATCAATTGATAAAACACATTTACACTGACCGGAGTGGTGCTACATTCTAAGTCCAAATCTCTGGGTCAAATATATCTGTTTATATTAGATATGAATATCTAAAATACCATAATTCTGCAAATTACTTGTATCATGTTGGAATCTTTGAAACCATACAAATATGAGAAATAAATGATTATATTCAAATAAGAATAATTATTTGAAACCATATGGTTGTGTAAAAATCAGTGTTTAGAATCATTACCTAAAAGTATAATTGTTTTCAACTGTATGTCTACACCACTTGGACCCTAACGAAGCGCCTAGAGAATATGGGAGCTGCACAAGAATACTGCGCGCAATCTTAAACAAGGCGTGTAAGCAACACCCCCATGAAAACAACTGTACGGACACCTGCCCCATATCACACAAACCATCCGTGTGAGGCGAACAAGACACACTGAACACTGCTGTAGAAGCAAGGATGAACACATTATTGACGTTCTTCTGTGGAAGCCATCACATGGGCACGCCAGAGTAGGCCGTCCAGCAAAGACGTAAATAGACCAACTATGCACAGAGGACCTCCCAGAAGCAACGAATTATAGGGACGGTTAGCGTGAGATTGTCATGGATATCTGTGCTGTTAGCGCGACATGATGATGATGAACATTAGTTATTTGAAATCATGTAAGAAGTTGAGAAAAAAAGATTGATCTAGGCATTAAATAACCCAATAATATATCATAAAACATGCGAACAACATATCATATGCCTTACCGTTATGTAATCTAAAATACTCATTCCTATAAGTGTAAAAAGGGAAATGAAGAAGAGGATCTTGTACCTCCATGCCAATAGATGTTGTTGCTCCTAACAAATTTTCTCATCAACTCTAACTATGGCTTTTCACTGTCTGGGTGACGGAAAAAAATCTTCAGATCTCCAGGATTCTTCTAAATATCCTGATTTTAGCAGTGCTGCAGTATGGGGGTTCTCGTTTCTTCCTCTAATCTCCAGTCCTACAGTCTCTTTTCCGGGTTCTTGGGGACAGTTACCAGAGCCGCTACTACGTCACTTTTATGTTCTACAACTTTTTCAGCTCTTTGGCGAGCTCCAAGTATTTGTACAGTTTTTGTCTTCCTATAAAAAAAGGCGAGAAAATATAACCACATAATAACAGGACAAACCCTAGCTGAGGTTAAAATCTAAAGAATCACTTTCCAGGGAGGCTCACTCTTGCGATTACTATTTTTTAACTCAATTATATACTTAGGAAATACGTAGGGGTCTACAATTTTACATTCTCACTGTATACATATGGATGGATTATGATATTTGCCAAAAATGGGGAAGAACTAGAAACCGAAATATACAGCCAGGATATAGGAATCGAATTTGATATTGAAAAATGTGCCATGCTGATAATGAAAAAGGACAGAAAAGAAACAATGGAAGGGACTACCATATCGGGAGCATCAGAAAACTTGGAGAAAAAAATATCTCAAGTATTCGGAAATTTTTGAAGCGGGCATTATCAAACAGAAATGAGAGAAAAAGGAAGAAACGATTTACTTAGAGTAAGTAGAAAACTTATTGATACCAAACTCTGCAATAGAAATCTCATCGAATAGATAAACACCTGGACAGCCCCCACCGTGTATGATACGCAGTACCATTTGTGAAATGGGCAAGGAAGGAGCTCAATCAAATGAACCAAATGATATGGAAATCGACGAGAATGCACATCTGAGAAATGACATACACAAATTGCATGTGTTAAGCAAAAATGGCTAACAGTGAGAATTGGATAGATACCATTCAAGGATTCAAAGAATATACAAAAATGAGCACAACAACAATTACAACAGTTATTATCAACAATGGCAACATGAGGACAAACTGGGAAAATAAAGAAAATTTTTAAACAAAAATAGGAAGAAACACAGCTATATGGCTACTTCAAATGACAAACAGGGATGATAGCAGATGTGATGACTTAAAAATGGCTAAGAAAAGGAAACTCCAAGAGAGGAATTGAATATTTTTAGAACAGCACAAAATAATGCCATAAGGACCAATTATGTCAAGGAAAAATAAACAATACCCAACAGAATAATAAGTGTAGGATGTGTGGAGATAGAGATGAATGCAGTTAACTAGCACCAAAGAGAACAAGAATAGGCACAACTGGATAGTAAAGGTGATTAACTAAAAATTGTGCAAAATTTTGACCATATTAACAAATGGTATATACACAAACCAGAATCCGTCCAGAATATGAGTCTCATAAAGTTCGCTGGTATATTGAGATACAAACTCATCATCGAATCCTTGTCTGAAGACCAGATGTAATGTTAATTAATACGAAAAAAAGTAACTCGTCATCTAGTGGATTTTGGTGTTGCAACAGAGCAAAGAGTGAAAATGAAATAAAAAGAAAAAGTAGAAAAATAACTAGATCTTGTCAGAGCTAAAATCTGTGGAACATAAAAGTGAGCGTGATACTAATTGTAGTCCAAAGACTTGGGAAGGAGATGGAGAAATCGGAAATCATCGGAAGAATAGAGACCATACTGGCCACAGCATTGTCAAAATCGGCTAGAATATTCATGTGTATTCTGGAGACCTGGGCAGACTTGCTGTCAATCAGATTCCAGTGAAAAACGACTAGTTAAAACTGGTGTGAAAAGCTCACAACGAATAGAATAATGATAATAATGTATGACACTGTGTCATCTCAGAGTAAAGATAAATAAGATGATAGCTATGTTAGAACTTTGTAGAAACATTTTAATTCTTAGAAAAAGAAGTTGAAAATAATTTTGCGACAATAGAATTATTATTCAAAGTGAACTTCTAGTTTTATTTTCTCAAATTTGAAGAATTGTTGATTTGGAATATGTCCGCCATATTTTAGGGAAATAAGACGAGGGAGAGAAAGGGAATCCTCATGCTAATTCATATTTAAATTTGATATACCTATCGTAGGGGATAACCAGTCTATACTTGAACATAGATAGGGGCAGCATGGGGATGCAACTCAATTAAATAATACGTTCATATTTATATTTTTGTATAGTGGCTTCTTAAGAGAGATTTTTTTATGATGGTCCTTGTGAATATAACTATTTTTAAACGGATTTATTTAACCCATAGACCACTCCAGGTCAGAGAAAACCTGGGAATAATGGCAACACTCCTAAGGGCTTCAGCATTGGAACCTCACCACCAGATACAGTATAATGTCACACCGAGGATATACACGCAACATAAGTAAATCCCCCATGATCAACACCAGGTTACGGGAACACTGAGATAATTTTGTCTTTCTTTCATCTTTTTTTTTCTTTTTATTTTCTACTGAAACTCAGTTAAACTAAGAAAAGGAGAAAAAGCACCGATTGGAAGATAATAAAAGATAAGCACTCTTCCTATGCCTGAAAAGAGAGGCTTGCTTGAACGTGTCAGTTGATTTAGCTGAGTTATCAAGAGTCATGAGTTTGCAGAAAGCCAAATCAATTTTTTAAAACTCATCCAATATTCTGTTTCTTGATCTTAAAAAAATAAATCAGCGTTTGTGTGATTGATTGGTTGTTGCCCAGACTAATTGGGTCTTTTTATTGCATAGCAACGACTGAGATCACTGACGCCTATCTCACTTTCGACCGGATTTAATTCTTTTATGAGTTGCTTTTTTTTTCGAGTTTGCGTAACCTAATTTTACTGAAATGGTTAAAGGATGAGGGCACTCGATAACTACCCCTTGTTGACACTGATTTATTGATTGAATGATTTTAATTGCATATCACCCCGTCTATGGCTATTTTATACCTAGATTTGTTAGGGATCGCGTTCATTTTACGTTCATATTTATATTTATAATTGTTTTGTAGTTGTTTCCTAAGTGTTTTTGACACGGTCCCATCGTATACAAATGATTTTTTAAAAAATATCTATTGGACCCATACATTACGTACTACACCTCCGTGTAAGGGTCGACCAAGGGTTAATGGCAATGAAAGTGTAATCCACGTTCCCTAAAACTGAAATAATTGGAAGCTAATAATCAGTTGCAGTTTAGTCTCATACCTTTTAAGAAATTTCTTATATAAGGTGTGTGCTAGACGCCCGCTCCTATTTATAGACTCGGCGATAGCCATGTTATCATACTCTTGGCCAATCACTGACAGTACTCTGCTGCTGAGACAATACTTAAACTGAGCATACTAAGCATACTGGCTATAATTACTTTGACTTTCGTGGACGACGGACATAGGATTGGATCACTGGCCCTTTGACAGTACGCTGGATAGGACTTATTCGAAGGATAGGACTTATACGCTTACCAAAGGATTCCATAATTCAGGACTTACTTACTTTAAGTCCTTTTCAACTGGCCAAGGATGGCATTTAAGAACTTAACAATACCCAGTATACCCTTTTGGGGGTGAGAATACACCCCTGTAAGAGATACAAGGATATTCTAAGCCCCGCTAGCAATCATTGAAGTTGAATGCAAGTGAACCACACATATCAAAACTGATATATTGTATTGTAAATAGGTGTGATTATTTTTACGTAAATCAAAAACAAACTATATATAACTAATGTTAATATATTTAATATGTCCAATTGGACACATGGTCTAGTGGATAACGTAGTTAGGTTAATACACTTCTAAGTGACAGTTATCTCTGGATTCTGAGTTCAATCCTGAGTAGAGGCAGTAACATAGAAAAATAATTAACACAACTCCTACCCCAGCTATGGTTAGCGGAATGAGAACAGGATACCCCCGTGGACTAAATAAAGGGCGAAGTTTCGTGATGGCTCCCGATAACGACAAGAAAGTTCCCGAGTCCAAAAAGAAGGTTCCTGAGTTCGAGAAGGTTCCTCGAGTACGACAAGATATAGCTGAAGAAGGCCTGATGGCATATCGGCCGAAACGTTGTACAAATAACAATGAAGATGGGGACAATAGTCCGAATAATGCAGATAATACTAATACTCATCTCAAAATTCAGAGAAATCTAATGATGCATTTTATAAAATACTGCTCTTGATAACAACATTGTTGCTAAATTGATTTTGTTTCTAAAAGCATTCGCGCTGTTGAATGATTATCATCCTTCGTGATCAGAGAATTTTCTCCAAGAAAATGAGAATGTAGCTATTTGAATAAAAGACTGAGGAAATGTTTATAATAAAGCAGCGAATAAATGAGCCAATATCTAACTGAACTATTGATCTTATTGATTATATTGCATTTATTGCATAATAAACAAATATTTTAACATTTTTAACCATTGTGTTTATCCTTTGATCATTGTTTGAAAAACGGTAAGTGAGGGAGATAGCCAGTCAGCCAGCCACCCAGACAGACAGAGTGATATATATATATATATATATATATATATATATATATATATATATATATATATATATATATATAAGATTTTTGGACGTTTGTTTATTTTAGAAGCATTGTTGAATAAAGTATATATCATTATTTATATTTTGCTTGAAGGCAATTACAATGCGTATATCGCATAAAATTCGATAACTATAGAAAATAATCATGACAATTGAATCTTGACAAAGAATTGTTCGGTGTGTAGAATATCGTACAGACTGTTTCAACTTTATTAAGTCTCATCAGCGATGTATACTAATGATTTCCCAGAAATCGAAACATAAAGTTGAAACAGTTTGTACGATGTTCTACACACCGAACAAGTCTTTGTCGAGATTCACTTGTCATGATTATTTTCTATAGTTATCGAATTTTATGCGATATACCATTGTAATTGCCTTCAAGCAAAAATATAAATAATAATATATAGTCATCCACAGACACGTTTTCAACTTATCAAATCTCTTCAGTGTGGCTAGACATTTGTTAGCTACCTACAGCCGGAATTGAAATCCGATCGGTTGGGTGCCAGTCCGACACTTTAACCATTAGGCTGTCTTCACTTACAGAATGCGAAGGGATTTTAACTGTTTTCATACATACATCGCTTTGTATGTAAAGGCCGTCATAGAGTGCTCCATCCCTTATATAGGAGAGCGTTGCGTTTTGGGTAGTTGTTACACTACTTACAACCACAGCTACGACAAAAATTAAAGCTAAATAAAAAGCTGAATACTAAATCTTTAAATCTTTGTCATATTTAAGCAAACATACCTAAGTGAGAATCTGCTGTCTCTTTGTTTCTTTCGATATTCACGTTGGATTTTATTCAGAAATCACAATATCATATATTAACGAAATGTTTAAACATAGGTTAATACTATAATAAAATCATCCTTTGAATACCGTGTTATTTCATATTTCATATATATATATATATATATATATATATATATATATATATATAATCTCGTAAAATATATCTATGAGATGATGGAGGGGGAAGACACAGCGTAGTTATATCCTTGAGATCATTGGAAATTTCTGGTCTTTCAACAACGGATTTCCTTCCCCAGGGGACCAATCGGGGCTGATCAAACCCCGACCCCCCCCCTCAGCAAATAACTTTCTGACCTCGCCTCCTGATGACAATACCTTTATTGTACTGGTCACATGACCCCCAACCAATGGCAATATATTTTGGTTTTATTATTATTGTTTACTATTATTTGTATTTTTATTCCTATTTTTATTACTCTACAGCTGAGCAGGACAGGACAGGAAAATTTTAAAAAGAAGGAAAAAAATCTGTTTTCAAATGCCTTAAAAATAAAGAATTCATCATTCGCATCTGATGAGTCGGGAGAATTAACATTTTTTTCTAAGCTCCCTGAAATAGTCTATAATGCAAGATCTCTAAGTCTTTTGTTATTTATTTAAATATAAATTTGCTCTGTGACTCTAACAATAAGAGCACACATTGAGCTCTCAAACTGCGACAAGTTGTTTAAAAAAAAACCTATGTCGTAAGGAAGATTTCTTCTCTGGACTTTTGGATTACTTATATATATATATATATATATATATATATATATATATATATATATATATATATATATATATATATAAAGTTAATGACACTAAACTGCATTCAATAATGGAGCTGCGGTCATAGAATTCAGCGGATTTTAAGCAACTCCTTCCTGGTCATTACATCTAGGTAGACTGATCCGGAGTGGTATTAACTGTTAGGATTCCATCTACTTAAAAATTATTCGTATTTGATAGAACCGTGTGCAAAAAAAAAACAACTCTTAAGAAACAAATACACAACGAATTTAAATATCAATGTACAATAAAAGTGGTACACTAGACTAGGCATAAAATATCCCTAGACTGTTTGAAATACCGTTAAAATCAATCAATCAATCAGTCAATCAAATATAATTTTCATTGGTTACATAATACAGGCTATTTTGAAACTCAACACAATATGTTACATATTCATTAATCAGGAATCCAACACCATGTTATGGATCCTCATTTAAAATATAATGTTCAGACACTAATATTATGGAGTAATTGTCTAAGTGGGATATGAAGATACCCAAAGTTGTAAAAATAGCAAACATAGTTTCAATTGAAAGTTCTTATATACATATATACATACATATGATATATATATATATATATATATATATATATATATATATATGAATTTAACATTTTGAAAAAACAATTAGTAATTATAATCTGCTGACAGAATCTATTTCGACCGCTTAGTAGAATGGGTCATCATCATCGAGCAAAACATATGTTTTGCTCGATTATCTGTCAGCAGATATAATTACTAATTGTTTTATCAAAATGTTAAATTCATTCTGTCGGATTAACTTTCATTTATTTACACACAACACATATATATATATATATATATATATATATATATATATGTGTGTGTGTGTGTGTGTGTGTGTGTGTGTGTGTGGTAGTAAAATGAGTAAATCTTTAGTTGTTGCATTTTCATTAGTAAACAAGAAAAAAGGTGCTGTTTCTTGATTAACGATGCCATGAGACATCAACACGACACGCCACAATAGAACGCCCGGCATGCAATAGCTCAGGGAAGCTTGTTTGTTTTCGTCATCAAAGCAAAATCACACAATAAAAAACAGAATGAAAAAAACAAAAACAATTACAAATATAGATTGATAATCTAACAGCAGTATGGCTGGACTCATTTGATTTTAGATCAGCCTACGATGAGAATATCCAATAACAAGCGACACAAGTTTTTGTATTTTCTTTTTTATATTTTCAATTCTTATTAGCCACTTCACACCAGAGATATCAAGTACTTGCCGCGAGAAAGTGACAACATGTTTACTAAACACTGTTGATCACTTTAAGAAGAGTCATTAACATATGAGAAATGTTTCGGATAACTGAACCACTTACATCAAAACGAAATTTGATAATACGCAAAAGAATGGTAACGGATGGTTTTGTGTCGACAGAGACGAAATGGTTAATGACATCAGAAAGTTCAGCAAACTTTCGCAAAAAGATTGCAAATCTATAACTAGGTCGGAAAGGTGACCATGCTGAAGAAAAGTATATGCACACACCAGAATCTGTTCAATTTTCTTGGTGTTGTTTCGATCGACCAAATCTCCAGTATTCGTCAAGTGTAAAACTCTTAGAAGAAAAAGGGGGAATCTCTGTCTTAGACGGACAAATGGCACAGAATAGGTTGTAAATCTATTACCTATTTATGTTACCTTCTTTATGATTTTCTAAATAGTCCTTGGAAGCTCTGAATAAAATGTATTTTACAAGAGTTAACACTTTAGACTCATTTTTCACCATTTGAAAAAGGTAGATTTTTGCTTTTCTTCACATTGTAAGGAGACAATAGATAATTGTCCTCGTTGGAGATAGAGCATATTCGTTGAGCGCCTCAGGGAGGGTTACATGACAATCCCAGTAACCCATTTTAGTTCTCTTTGAACAATAGAGACGTTGAGTCATATTTATGACTATGACCACCTTGTCAATCTCAAGTAATCCATTTCACGTTTTGTACACCTTATACATAGTGTTTGTTCATAGAACATTGTGTGCTTATTTCAACAATTGGGACATGTTTGGGTATTATTTTCAATACTGCTTTTACGTATAAATCAAATGTTTCTGTATGAGCAAATAAGCTTATCTTGTCTTTGCTTCCGTTTATTCAGTGTTAGTATATCACGAATATATTAATGCTAATATTAGTCTTTGGAGAATGAGAACTGGACTAAATATACTCTCTTACTCTAATCAACCAAATAACATAAAAAACAATAAACATAAGGAAGTTTGTAGAATGGATCGGTCGAAACTCTGTTTACACAATAGAAAAGGCAAAAAGAACAGATTCAATTGGCTGGAAATGATTAGTATCTTATTCGACTATTTTCAAAGTTAAAGATATTCGACAGTTATGTACGTTGAAATGTTTATTTTCTTAAAATAGTTTATTGTTTTTCTATCTCTTGAAAAATTTCATTAGAAACGCTATGATTATGTGTGCAGCTTTCAATTTATATAACAAATTTTCTCTACTCCCATAATATACTCTTTTACTTTTACTTTCAATTTAGCTAGAATTATTATTTTTCTCTCTACACATTATTATTATTATTATTATTATTATTATTATTATTATTATTATTATTATTATTATTATTTACTCCTTTTGAGTTTTCACATCAGTGTTAGCTGATGGTCTTTCACTGGAGTCTGAGTGACAGCAAGTATCCTCAGGTCTCCAGGACTCTTCTGAGTATTCTGGCAGATTGCAGCAGTGCAGTGTTCTGAATGGTTTCAATCCTTCCTCTGATTTCCAAACTATCCAAACCCTTTTCCAATCCTTTTGGGATCGTTCCAAGTGCATCAACAACAATTGGTATCACTTTCACTTTCATATTCCATAACTTTTTCAGTTCTCTAGCAAGGTCCAGATATTTGTCCATTTTTTTATTTTCCTTTAGCTTCACTCTGTGATCTGTTGGAACTGCAAAATCCACCAGTTGACAAGTTCTTTCTTTTTGTTTATCAACACTAGGTCTGGTCTTCTTGCTGGGATAAGGTGATCCGTTTTTATTTCAAAGTCCCAGAAAATTTTATGTGTTTCGTTCTCAAGAACAGATTCTGGTTTATGCATATACCATTTTGTTGTATGGTCAAATTTAGTTTTTTGCATAATTCCCAGTGGATCACCTTCCCAATCCAGTCGTGAAGGCGCAGCAAATCATCTCAATTCTCCAACATCTTTCCTAGTATCCTTGCGGACTCCAACAAAGTGATAGCCAGCACAGTCTCAAATCTCAGAGTTCTTAATAAGGTGTGTGTGTGGGGGGGGGGTAGTAAAATTGGCAGTAATAAAATGAAATAGATTAAAAACAGAATTAAAGGAATAAAACATGAAAAGATTAGTCAATTAATTACATATTACTGGAGGTCAGTTTTTATGGATGTTAAAATCCCAGAGTATCTGATGCCTTTTGTTTATTTAACATCAAGTTCTTCATGAAGTGTATCTTCTCTATCAGATTCATTGTTGTCGCTAATTTCACTTAATTTTGAGCCTGAATTGCGTATAATTTCTACCTAAACTGATTCAGCACGAAGTGACTGATTTTATTTACAGCAAAAATAGTCATATCTGACGTAGAAATAATAACTTACACTGTAGATTTACCAAATTGCTAGAAAACATGAACCCGCAAACAGAACGTAATATCAAAATCTACTAGAGTTGCACATAATGCGGCGCGAGAAGTTCGACTTTATTTGGACATGACAGCGATAGGGTTAATATATCTGTTTGTTCTTCATATTATTTACTTGGTTGAAAGTCATATAAACAAATATTCTGTATTTCATAAGTTGGTTAACATCAACAAAGGCGATTTTATCCCGAGGGATTTTATCTTTGGGGGATTTTTTTCCAGTTGAATATTTCCCTTGGGGAATCATTTCCGAGAATCCATCGAACATGACAAGTTGTCTTCCTTGCAAATATGTTTTGCTCTTCTTCATTGCCTTGAAAACGTCAAACTTTGTATTTGTTTTATAAAAATTATACAAGTTCTCATATGGAATCTACTATGGTAAATAATTTTTCATGCCCTTTAGTTGAGAAATAATTAGAATTATCCTCGTTTTGTTTAAAACCTGCAAATTATTCTAGGCATTTAAATATATATATAATCAGAATTTTCTGTAAAACAATACATATTTACAAGCTTTGTAACACAACTTACCCGGGAAAAATATACCCACGAATTGGATTGTGTTAAACTACACCGTTTCTAAGAGATTTAGTATGAAATGTTTAAATATCAAATACGAAGTGAAAGGATATAAAGTATGTGTTTACGCATACTTACCTATGTTACACAAGGTAGCAAGTATGGGGCCTCCAGTGAAGATAGAACACGCTATTTAGTTGTAATGGAACTGTGAGACCTCTTGCTAACCATTACTCTACGATGGCAAAGATATTCCGTATGATCCATAAATAAGTATTCATATAACATTTCTTTCTTTTGATAAACTATTATTTTTCGTCTAAACCAATCATGTCAGTATTTTCTTATTTCCATACAATTAAAACGGATATTAATAAGTATTATTTATTACCAAAATCACCAGTATTGGAAATTCTCTAAACAAAATTATTTACAAAGCTAAATATACCACTTATATGTTTACCTAATTTTGATCTAGAATCTTGCAATCTTATGTTTGGTGATAGAGCTTCTATGCTGTAGCGTTTGATAATAAATGATGACTATTTTTTTTTAACGTATAATTTTGAACAATAAATAATTAAATCCTGGCTTATGTTTGATTTCAACATTTGACCATTGTACCTGCAGTTTTAGTAAATACCAAAAAGCCATGTTATTTTATGAATAGTTTCCATCCTTCTCAATTTCGAAGCGAGTTTATTTAGAACCATTCCACCGACTGCTAACTAAATATTTCACAATAAAAAGACATATAATTTAAGTCAGCTCAAAAGGAATACAAATAATATAATAAGTTCACGTTTCTAATATACCATCACCGAATTGTCTCGAAAAACAATGGCCAGGATTATGTAATTGCTGTTTAAAAGCTTTCTGTTTACCTAGCAATCTAGAGCTCAATCCCTAGATCAAGTAATGCTAGTCTAACAGGCCTATTAATAATGAATATTATGTTTACTTCATACTAGCTGCTACATATATACTGCCATCTATCAAGTCTATGTTTAGTTTTTAGAATAAGTGAGCTGAAGAGGCCAGTCGAAAAAACATTCATCGGTATCACAAAGGAGACGCACTTAAACATTACGGGTATCATCGTAGGAAATAGAATCGGCCATTCAAATTCAAATCCTGGATTCAAATGAAGGATGGAGAATACAACGTTGAAAATTGGTAATTTAAAAAAAGCGAGAGTAACATTGTGGTGTCCACGCTGCTTGTTCAGTTTTTTTTTTTCTGGAGCAGACTTTGCCATTTTTGGTTAATATTTTGTGGTCTTTTTACATTCAGTGTTCTTTGGATTTCACAATTTCACAATTTTCTTTCTTTTGATGATTCCTCCTTTCTATTGTGCATTACAAACATTGGAAGTTTTCAGGCTAAATCCCATTCCACACACACACACACACACACACACACACACACACACATATATATATATATATATTATATATATATATATATATATATATATATATATATTCACGCTAGTATATCTGTCTACGCAGGGAAAGAAGCCAAGACTTCGATGACAAAAAACAAAAACAAACAGACCAATCGTCCTTGTTGATTTTTACTCTTACTTTGTACTAAAACTAAAGTACCGTATATTCTTGTATAATGAACGGCTTTTTAAACCAATTTTTCGCATCAAATCATAATATGGAATATTTCTTAAACGTAAATGCTTACCTTGTTTCTTGGCCTAATCTTGCCGTAACATTGACCCAAAATGTCCCCGAATCTGCTATACCTCAACAAAGGCGATTAGTTGAAATGATAAAGTTTACTTAACATTGTTTACTATCTATAATTCCTATGCATATGATATGTATAAATATTATAAATAATAAAAAGATTTTAATATAAACTTCATTATCTGAAATATCTTTGTCTAGACATTATCAAGATTACGCAGAAGCACGTTGTCTAAAACCTTCGAGACGATATCCTGTGATTTTGTTTATAAAAAAGTAAATAATGCTTCGGAAAAGTACTTAACCAATTACATAC
>CM042144.1:126604260-126686760 GCA_023376005.1 Doryteuthis pealeii | reverse complement strand
TTTGCGTGTCATTCCATACGCTGTCATACTATTCCTCTTTACATCATTCCAGTTTTAATGTATGCGCTCTTGGAGCGAGTAGGTGCCTAAGTAGAGCAGCCCTAATGAATTTATGAACTTACCACTTGTAGTATAGACATTATTACAATGGTGATACTTATTCATTCATAAAACATAAAATATTCATAGAATATGTAGTTCCATTCAGGAATACAAACAAGAAACACTTTTTATAACTCTTAAAATAATAAATAAAATATTTATTGATCTTAATGCATTTCAAACCATATGTGGTTATGTTATGCCAAGATGTTAGGTAATTGTGTTCATTGTACTTTCATATTTACATGTTACGTGTAGTTATTTCATAAGTGTTTGATTTTATTGCACTCAATCTTATCGAATAAGAATAATTTTTAAACAGATCTTTTTGACACATAGATGGGACCATATCAGGTACTACCACTCTATGCCAGAGTGAACATAGGAGTAATGGCAATTAAATAGAACGCTACACTCTCTTAGGTCTAGTGAACTATTGTGCTTGTTATAACATTGTAGACGTCAATATCCTTCAGGAGAGAACGCAAAAATTAAGATAAGAAAAATGAAACCCTGTACTGGCAAAACAAACATAGAATAAATGAGAATATTTATAATTTAATGAAACTTGGAGTTTGTTGGTCTTTGAAAATATTTACCTGAAATAATAAATAAATAATGAATATAATGACTTTCATCATGATAAAGCACTATATCGATCGATTATATAAAGTAATTACTTTTTCTTGTGATAAAGAATATTTTAGAAGTCTTTGATAGCTGGGTGAAGTAGATTAAAATATTCAAATGAAGCAATGCCTTACAAATATTCACTACAGAACTGTATTTCCCCATCTTTGAATACTTGTCAAGGAGAAGGAAAATACTGAATTCAAACCAGCTGTACTCGGCTTTAAATTGACCTTTGTACTGCATCCTGTGTTTGGTTAAGAGGTTGAGTAAATATATACACAACGCTATTGACAAATACGTACAAAATTTCAAAATCTTATTTTTTGCGTTCAAGATGTACACGGTACTTTATAAACGATTCAACCCTAAATCAAGAGGGTATAATTTACGTAGTGTAGCCTACCCCACAAAAAGAATAGTATTTAGTAGTTTAAATGATAACGTCATATACTAGCTTCATTTGGACATATACTTTTTTGTTATGTTAGCTGTGTCGTTTTTCAACGAATTCATTGTTGAGACTTATTTCGTATATAATTCTCACATATCTTCGTTTGGAGATTTTTGTTGAGATTCAAAATAATCCCCATGCATTTGAAGAATTAAAAGGAAGATTCTAAATCCACGGAAACCGACATTATGCCTGAAAAATTATGAAACGGCCAACAAACTCGATTGGAAAGATAAAATGTACGTTGGGTTTGCATCTTTTAACAATTTGTGATTTTAAAATGTCTTAAATACAAGCTGTCATGAGTTTTGAATGCTTTCTGAAAAACAATTTATAGATATACAAGGATGGTTTGCTAAGCACTAAAATAAACTTAATTATAACTGTTTTATCTCCTTAAATTAATTACCCGGGGATCGATCGTAATATTATTTCTAATCTTGAAATAGTTCTGGTTTGGTTCGTTCTGTTTTTGTTTATGGCATATCAACCTCGGTGGGTCATTTAATGCCGATAAAGTTTTGAAATTAATTCATTCTTAATGAATACTCCTTTTTCATAAACACTTTTTTCTATTTAAGCCGTAGATAGGACCCTAACAAGTACAACCACTTTGGGACAATGGCGATGAAGGGGTGCTGCACATTCCCTAAACTTCCAGTACTGGAACCTCACCATCATATAGAGTTTAACGTCATTCACAAGACATGAAGAACCTCAGCCACCCATATGATAAAAAGGGCTGGAGTTTGCTATAAGGGCAATAGGGTTGGGGTAATCATATAGGTACTAGGGCTTGACGTAACTAGCCGATTGATTGAGGGGGCCATTTCGACTCCCGTCTAGCCTAAGTGAAGTGTTGCATGCCATGGACTGCTCATCCGCTCCACCAGGTTCTGTTCTCAAGCATCATGGGTCACCATGTACGACCAACAGGTGGCCCCATTGGGGGAGTCTTACCCCTATGCAGAGGTTCGGTCGGTGTATATAGAGCTGGTCATCGGGTTCCTCAACTGGTATAATGATCAGAAAATTAGGCTAGTAGACTTCTGTTTGGGAGTTCGATTCTTACTGGGTGCCTTGTGCTAAAATTGATCAGCAGATTTTTAACCAGTGTTGCCAACCTGAACAATAAGCTTAATTACTTTCTAATCCAGATATAATATAAACTTATCAAAACAAATCGTTGAATAATCCTAAGCATCTCGCTAAATTTACTTTAACATGGAATACATGTATTATATTAAAAATATAAATGTAATCTTTCAATTTCCCAATTATTTAGTAATCCATATAAACCAATTTCCCAGCTAGAAATACAGAAAATAACATTCAATAGATTTGTAATTTTTTAAAAAATGTAGCTCTTTTCATTGCTCTTATCATTGTTTATTATTATCAATAAAATGTAAACGTTTAATTTTAACTTCACCTCAGATGCATTTTTCTGATAAACACACCTGGGTCTCAACTTGAGATGATTGTGAAATAAAACACTGATCAGGTGTTCTCACTATATATTCCAAATTTGCAAATGACGTCTTAAATAACAGCTATACGGACATAAATGCTTTTATGCACACCTATATATAATGTGCGGCTATGTAGGTATTTATCCAACCCGTTGATGGTTGGTTGGTTGGCTGGTTGGCGGAATTTTAGGGCATTTCAACCTTTGGATTATTTTATTGTTTTATTCATTTTTGACGGGTATTCATTTTTTTAAACTCATTGTTTAGAATATTTAACCCATGAAACTCTAACAGGTACTACCACTTCTCAACCCGCTTGCCACAGGTCGGATGGGAAACAAGGTCGCAAGCATTGGGCTTGAGGATCGAACTTGCAATGCAGTAGTAATGGATCTCGCAAAACTAAGCATTACAGAGAGATGGAAACCATCATGTACATATGTGTATAAACTGTATAGATATGTCAATATAAAACGTCAACATTTATACAAGAAATAATACACACCCACTCCCTCATTTTCTCTATCTGTCACTATCTCTATCCACCCCTCACTCTTTATCCCTATTTATCTCTCTCATACATTATATATATATGAATGGATAGTTAAACAAGGTTGATCGAGAAGGGTGTTTTCTAAAAAAAGGACGATTTTATATCCACAAGGAATATATAAAAATGACAATATCTTAACGAGAGATAGAAAAAGTTTTTTTAAATTATTTCAACACAAAGATACTTATCGACTTATACAGATTTCTCACTGTACACACAAACACACACACAAGTGCAAGCCAGTAAATCCATACGACACGAGTGGTCCTCATTTACCAACCGCCTTATATGTGATCGCTATTCGGTAACAGTAAGAAATCAGTTTGAAATCCTCCAGGAGATAACAACAAGGTACTCTCCAAATGGGAAATATGAAAACTTCGTTAGCGCCCATCTAGAGGCAGCAGCATAATACATACCAACCAAACAAAGAGCAAAACACACTGTCCCCTGAAAGACAGATACAATCAGAATATAAAGAAACGATATTAAAAAAGCATCCCAACGTAGTACAGCAAACCCTACTAACACCAATATAGAAAACCTTAAGAAATCCCAAGTAGAACTAACGGAAATATACAAAAGAGAACAGATACAATACGTTCAAGAACAAAAAATAAAATCAGACAGGCAGTAAGAGACAGACAGTCCCAATTAGCATGGGAAACCGTAAATTAAAGTAGTGGTAGGAAAAGTATCCCTAGATCAAAGCTGAAGGCATCTAGCCAAAAAGATAGACTCCAGAAATGAAAAGAACACTTCCAGAAACTGTTAGGAACTCCACCTATAATCATAGAAAATAATACCCAAAAAATAATGAATAACCACCTAAATATTTGACTAGAAGATTTTACAATGGAGGAACTCGATGAAGTACTAAGAAAACTAAAAAATAGAAAGGCTCCGCGCCTCGACGAAATACGCTCAGAGGTCTGGAAAATAAGGAAATTTGATAGCATACTAGTTAGACTATGTAATGCAGTATACAGACAAAACCCGATAGCAAAATGGACGAAGGGCTTCATCCTACCATTCCCCAAAAAAGGAGATCTAGGAATTGCTAAGAATGACAGAGGCATAACATTTACTGCTACTAAGATATATAACGCGCTTCTCCTTAATCGCATCAGACCTGAAATAGAGAAAATCCTTAGAAAAAAAACAAAACGGATTCCACAGAAATCGGTCTACAACCTCTCAGATCTTGACTATTTTCGAATCATAGAAGTGGTCTGAGCAAAGAATCTTGAGGCAACCCTACTATTTTTAGATTTCTCCAAAGCATTTGATTCCATACACAGAGGGAAAAGGGAACAAATACTACTAGAATACGGCCTCCCCAAAGAAACAGTTACCGCCATAATGATGCTCTATCAAAACACGAAAGCCATAGTACGTTCACCTAATGGAGACAAATATTCCTTTGACATCGTCGCTGGAGTCCTACAAGAAATACGCTAGCACCATATATATTTATAATATGCCTAGATTACGTACTTCAAACATCATTAGATCCCATAAAAGAAAAAGGCCTCACACTAAAAAAGGCATGAAGCGGGCGATATCCCGCACAGACTATTACGAATGCGGTCTACGCAGATGATCTGACACTTCTCGCAAATACACCTGCGCAGGCCTAATCTTTGCTACACAGCCTTGAAAAGGCAGCATGGAACATCGGCCTATATGTGACTCTGATAAAATCGAATTCACGTTTTAGAAATGAAGAAACATCCCCACACTCAATGGTAAACTCCTGAAATCGGTGAAACAATTTACGTACCTAGGTAGTAATAAAAAAGCGACGTCAATGCACGCATAGAAAAAGCATGGGTTGTTTTAAACAAATTGTCAGTGATATGGAAATCCGTAGCCGTAGTTGTATCAGTGTTACTGTATGGCTGCACTACCTGGACTCTAACGATGCGCCTGGAGAATAAGCTAGATGGGACTTGCACGAAAATTCTGCGAGCAATATTAAATAAGGTGTGGAAAAAACACACCACGAGACAGCTGTATGGCCATCTGCCCCATATTACACAAACCATCAGTATGAGGCGAACAAGACACGCTGGGCACCGCTGGAGAAGCAAAGTTGAACTCATAAGTGACCTTCTTCTGTGGAAGCCAACACATGGGCGCGTCAGAGTGGGTCGCCCAGCGAAGACGTACATATATCAGCTCTGCGTGGATACTGAATACAGCGCAGATGACCTGCCAGGTGCAATGAATGATAGGGAAGGATGGCGAGAGATTGACATGGATATCCGTGCTGCCAGCGTGACAGGATGAGGATGATATATACATACACACACACACACACACACACACACACATATATATATAATATATATATATATGTGTGTGTGTGTGTGTGTGTGTGTGTGTGAGTACGTGTGTGCGCGCGCGCGTGTGTGTGTCGTTTATCTAAGCAAAATATGTATATGTATATGTGCGCATGTAAATTCGAAACGTCCATGCCAGATATTAACTTACTCTTCACCTCATTTCTAGGTTGAAAAAAGATCTAAAAATATTTTTAATACCAAAAACTGATATATTTGCACCACGGAAATCTGTGTCGATATAAATCTTGATTAAGATAATAAGTATAATCATAAAAATCGACAAAGTGAATAGAATATAAGAGGACAAGCACTTTCGTCTCAAGAATAGGTGGGTCTATAAAAAGTTATCGAAACAGAAATAAATTAAACTGTATTCAGCATGAATGAAATGAACATCGAAGGAACCGTTGATTATTTCAAAACACTTACCGAAGCATTCAACGTATCAATTTCAGCTTTTCTTAAGCTCCTCTTTTGGTATTATGTCAATTTGCAACGTCGCATTTCTTTGAATGTCTTCTGCATTCTCAAATCTTATTACGGAAATGAATTTGCAGCTTAGGAAAAATGAAAAAGTCCCACAGAAGTAGATGTGGTTAGAATATGATTACGATGAAAGGCAGTTACCACAATAAAAATGTGCTTTTTTAAATCCATAACTATCGTGTAACCGTTTCTTGCACTCACCGCGAGAGTTATCGTGGTTGTCCCCTTTCTGTCGATCAAACAAACTGTGATAATATATAAACGTATGCAAAAAAAAAACAAAAATAAAATGTAAATATAAATGTAATATATTCCTAATTCCCTAACATCTAGGCATGAAATAACCCATGAGAGATTGACTTAAAATCAATCAAACAAATAAACAATTTGAAAAAAATACATATTACTTTTTTCTTTGTGGGGGCTAAAAATCAGGAAAAAAAAAAACAATTAAATCAATAAACCTTTGAAGTGTACGCACAGAAAAATGTATTTCCTATAAAATCCCGTTAGTTTTTTTAACAAAACAATATTAACTTCATAAGATAATATAAAGATATATTGTGTAATTTTTTCTTATGTAGAATTATCTTATGTAGTAATAATTAATGTTTGTAATCGTTCTTTGTATATTTTTAATTGTTAAAAAAATCGTCAAATATATATAGCTTAGACAATTCTGCTTGTTCGTTGGCACATTACGCTCATCCACATACATTTCCCGCTGCCAAGTGGTATATCTTTCTACCCCACATTTAGCGAAGTGATATATTATTCTACATCTCCTCCCCACAGTCTAGTGGTATATTATTTCACCTACTCAATGAATTGGGATATTCTTCTATATAGATGTTAACTCTTCAGATCAAATACTCGTTCAATTGAATTGTTTTAATGTAATTGCTCTGTGCTAGTTACCACTGTATTTACTAAATAGTATAGTAAACTGTTATAGGTGATATACCCTATAGACTAATGGAATGCGCCGACTGTTACTATAAGTAACAGGGACAATTATGGCTTGAGGAATAAGCCAATGCGAGTCAGCTCATAACTCTATTGTCGACGTATTTCCCACTTCTCTGTACTGTAATTGTCTACTCTTTTGTTAATACATTTTCCTACATTTGTTACCCGTCGTTTTGTTCTTATTTGACCCCTTAAAAGCCCACAACATAAACATAAATTATTACATATTTGTAAGCTGATGATTTGATGTGCTCATCGGATCCTCGGAGCTGTGAAGTTCTGATAAGCTCCAACAACATGTTGTCGAAGGCTGAAAAGAAAAAAAGGAAAAGAGCTCCGAAAATTCCTCGTTACTAGCAATACCGTTATCCCGAAATAGAATATGCAACTATCTATTCTTGTAGAAATAACTACTGAGAATTTATATTATTTATATTTATTCATTTATATTCTTATTGTATTATTTATTGCAAAGGCATCATCCTTTCTTCTTTAAATAGCCCCTTTTGATTCTTTTTATTCAGTGGAATTTCCATGGGTTTTGCTAGTAGATATTGTTTAGACAAATTAAATAATTGTTTACCCTCCACCCCACCAAAACTATCATCGCTGCATAGGTAGATTAGATACAAGGTCAAGTTTAATGTGGGAAAAGTCCCGGTACGAGTACATCAGACATCAGGGAATGACTCAAACTTTCTCAACCTTTTATCAATGTCAAAATTCGATCAGACATGGACCAGGAATGATAATTAAAGTTTGTAAATACGACCTGATGAAATGTATATTAATTGCTGTGGCGAGATCTTTGGTAGTAGTAAAAGTGTTGTAGTTGTGTTGAGGCAGTGGAATCGTTCGTTCGGACATCTGTTTCTTAGTCGTGTTCTATGTGGCCGCGAGATGGAATCTGTGTGTTTGTTTGCTTGTGTCGGTGGTGTGTCCTATTTGACAGCGAGATGAATTCTGTGTCTATGTTGATTTCTTCTATCTTTTATGATTACCAAATAGGATCAGATAGGGAAGGTAATGAGAATTATTTTTTAATTTCTAAAATTCTCAAACTATTACCAAAAATCAAAAAATGGTCAAATTTTAATGGAATTATCCCTATTTTATTCATTGATTCCCTAGTTTTATAATAAATAGTTTGATTCCTTAAAATAAATGAAAATAAGTTTTTTTAATCAATTCAGAATGTAGAGGGGTTTTGACCTTTGGTCATTTGAAGAAAAGAATTCCGATCCCTAATTATACATTTCTAGAAAGATCAAATCCTGAAGAAAATATATACAAATTGTTTGAGGTTTCAGAACCCTAAAACTGAGTCATAGAATTATTCTTGGGAGGATCAGAGATTTTATTTTGAATTACAGTTTTTAAATGGACTTGGCAAGCTAAGTTCAAGTACTGGACAAGGCTGTTTTCTTTTCACATCCCGCTAATAACCTTGTGAAATGCAGGAATCCATATCATGTCGCCCAATTATGGGAAAGTAGTAAGCCAGACTACGCTCTCTAGCCTTTGTAAGGTAACCCATCAAGGAGAAAGAAAACATGTTTGGCTACTAATTACAGCCATTAAAAATAAAAAACAACTGCTACCTAAAGAGCAGCCCCTTCACTGACGTAGTATGACTACTGCTTTGGTTAGGCATCCTGTCGTAATGGTTAACAAAGCAAGGCTTGCAGATCCGTTACTACTGAATAACAAATTCGATCCTTACTGGATGCCCCATATTTGCAACCTTGTGGCAAATTCTAAACGTGGCAAACAGATTAGGTAAATACCTACTTCTATTTTACTTCAAAGCTTAGGGCGTCTCATTGTGGTGCAATGGTTAGCAAGTTAGTCTCGCAGATTTATTAATAATGAATAGCGAGTTCGATCCTCATTAGATTCCCAAATACTTACGACTTTGTGTCACATCCTACCCGTAGCGAATGGGTTGGGTAAATACCTACTAAAAAAAGCTTATTAAATGGCAAATGTTAATCATGTTCAGGGCATTATGTTAATAAGCATTAAAACAATAACAAATCATGTATACTTTCTGATTTGTTTATTGAATATTGATTACCTACAAGTGTGTTCGTTGGATTTTCCTATTTATTTCAGTCTTGACAGACGCCAGAAAAAGGGACATTCAGTCACGCCTCCTTGAACAGCAAAACTTAATGCAATAACCGAAAGCTCACAGCTACAACGGTCACATGTCGTCCGGCAAAAAATGAGTGTTTCGCTCTATTTGTTGTACGCAGTTAATGAGCAATGCTGCATCATCGATGCAACTAAGACTTTTACTCAAGTAACAATACCTGCCATTCTAACTGATAATTTCCGGCATGAACGAAAAAAAAAATCTGTAAAACGGGCTCATGAATCATTACAGTCTGATGTAAATATATCAATTTAAATCCCTTGTTAACGTAAATTTAGAAAAAATGTACATGATTAATAGCCAATAAAGTGTCTGGAAAATTGTGTGAGTGTTTTTTTAGAGAAATGTTAAAGTCAGGAAAAAAAAAAATAAATGTATGGTTAGTGGTTTCAAAAAGAGAGTAGATATATTTCAAAGTAATCATCATCATCATCATCATCATCATCATCCCTATCGACCATCACTTTTTGTAAATTGTCTAGAGAGCATTCAGTGTCCGCGCAAAGCTGAAGGATGCCAATTTTTGCTAGTTGGCAAACATTGGTGTGTCCACGGAGAATGTCACTTACGAGTTCGTCTTTACTTTTCCAGCAGTGCCCAGAATGTCTTAGTCATCCTATTAGGATAGTTTGGTAAATGGCCGTACAACTGTTGTTTTGTAGGTTGATGCTTCCAACATTTGTTCAAAACAACACGCAGCATACATGTGTAGTTCACTTGTAGCTTTATATCAAGGTTTTTGTTAGAGTTCAAGTGGTGTAAGCACACAGTATTACTGACACGGCTTCGAATAATTACTATATTTTATCAAAGATTTAAATAGTAGAATTCAAATCTTTGGATACCATTGTACTTTGATTTAATCATTGCCTTTTCTTTGATTTGAAGCTTTTAGACATATGAAGACTATAATGACACTCTACCTTTTACTTTAAAAGGCAAATTGTAGTAATTGATTTTAATTTAGTTTACTTAAACCCAAGCTTAGAAATAGATTCAGACAATAAACTACTCCAGATACAAAATAACATTAACTAAAATGGAATAAGAATGAGTAGATTTACTGATGGTTATCTTAATAAGCAAGGTTAGTTTAATAAGCGCTCTTAGCGTGACGGTTATTTTCGTAGGAAATAGAATCGGGGATCGGAGTTCAAATACTGGACGAGACATTTTGCGCTTCACTTCACGCTAATGATCTGGGGAAAAGCATGAATCCATTTTTAGCATTGAAATTCATGTAACCAAAAATATGAATATGCGACAGTTTAAAATATTGCAACCTAAAAGCACTTTACAATATTCCCTGGACTAAAATTTAAGTTTTTTCTCCTCTTTTCAAATTAATTGCAAATGTCATTTTAAAAAATCATTATGTAAAACTGATTGAGGTTTTACTGGAGATTATTCTTGTTCACCTATGTAATACATCTTTTATCCACATCCATTTTTTTAACTTCTTTCGATAGTATCAATGATTGTTTTCCATATTTTTATGTTTGTGGCCCAAACTAAATCGATGTCGGATAGACCTTTACGAACGTGTTTTGCAGTAAATTCTCAAGAGCCCACTTCTATAGGTGTTACATAATTATTAGATACCTAATATTTATGGCAATAGTGTAGAAATCAAAATGGCCGTTATAAGCTACAGCCCACGGCCTTGAAGGATGAGTGACAAGGCTTGTCCTCAGTCCTAACCTTCCGGTGGATACCGTGAGAACCGGTAGAGAGGACCCTCTCTTCCGGTTTAGATAGTAAGTAAGTTTCAGTCAGTTAGAAGGTAGGAGCCGAGCTCGTAGGACGTAAATCTCACCTGCGCAGATGTCTGGGTTGGGATTGAAAATAAAGTAATATCAAAGTAAATCGAAGTTTGTGTTTATTACCTAAAAACTAAAATGACACAGGGTTCTGATAAGGAGAAATCCCTAACAGAAACCAGAACCGAAGTCCCCAAGAAAGTCCAGACCTTAGAAGAGACCCGACAAGATAGATGAAGAAATAGCAAAGCCGGTCAGAAGAAAATACGACAGAAGTAAGAAGTAAGAAAAGGGTATACAACATAGGTTGGCACGATGATTTCCTAACAATGGTTCAGCATTGTGCTATTTGTTCATATTTTGACTTCGTTCTTTCGTACGTTTCATAGATACTTTCTTTTCATAGTACAGTCAATTCTCATATTACAATATTTTTTCAAATTTGTTCGAGAAGTATTTTAAGTCTGGGCGCAACGTTATTTTTTAAATATGGTATGGAAATGTTAATACTATGTTGACTCTAAATTTCCAGTCTGTTGCGGGTGACATGTTTGGTATGTTTTTTTTTTGTCTTATTGTGTTTCGTGCCAGCCTTGAGGAATTATCTCAATCTTCCCTGAGTTAAATGTATTTGTACTGATGATTTTACAGATTATATCAGCAATAACTTTTTGAATCTGGTCGTATCGCCGTCTGTAACGTCCTTTTGCAAGTGTTGTTGGGCAGCTGCTCAGGATTTGTTTTATACTCTCTGTACGCTGCATAATGATCATTGAGCTGAATCCATTTTGCTCCATATGCAGAAGTTCATATGGCTGCAGAGGATATCGTATAAAGACCTAATTAAGGATTTAAGGTTCGTATGGTTGTGCAATGTTTGAGCATTTGATTTTTTTGTTGAAGTATAGAATCCCATTTTCTCAATGTCCCCTGTTTTACCCCTGAGAAAAAAAACCCATAGATTAGGGTGCCCTGTTGTGACGGTTACTAATATTGATCTTTCTTGGAGTCGTTCTTCTGCCACTTGCAACTGTGTAGATACTTTGCATTTTCTATATGAGCAGATTTCAATGCGTGCTCCGGCTACTTTTGCATCTTTAGATGTCTTATATTGTAACGCTGTACTTACTTTCGTGACCTTAGATCCTTCAATTAAGTTTCTGAATAGGGGTTGCAGTGCGTTAGAATTGCCACTTAGAGCGGTGCCGCTGAAGCATTTTGGTAGACCCCAACCATCTCCGCAATTGAGAGTTGATTTTTCCCAACTGCTCTGTGAGCTATTATGTATTCGCAGATAGAGAGAGACCAGAGTATTTTGGGGATGACTGTGTGCAGGTAGATCCAGGCTTTAAAACGGGCTGATAGACCGAATGTGTCTACTTTAATTAATCAGTTTTCAAGGTTATTATTTTCTCCTGTGTTGCTACGGTATCTCTTAGGGAGTGGTATATACGTTTAATCAGAATATTTTCTTGTATTCTTGTATTGTTGAAATAGAAACGCTCTTTCCTCTGTGATTACTAAACATTACTGTGCTTACTAAAAATGATGGGTAAAGCATTGACAGGTTTAATGGCATACGGAAATCTGTACTCTCTGATAAAATAAAATGGGAATTCTTCCAAGCTTTAGTACTACTGTATGGTTGCACGATTTTGACTCTAATAAAGCTCTTGGATGATGCGTGCTGTTTTCAACAAATTTTGGAAGTAGTACGCTACAAAAAAGCAGTTGTACGCCCATTTACCTTCCATCTGACAAACCATCCAAATAAGACATGCTGGGCATTACTGAAGAAGAAATAAGGACGATTTAACAAGCGACTTCTACGCAACGACACACCAGTGTTAGCTGTCCAATAAAATATTACATTCATCAGCTGTCAGTGGACACTGGATTATGTCTAGAGGTCTAAGTAAGGGTGTCAATAGGGATGGATAGCGAGGTATAGTCAAGGGAATACCTGCTATGAATACAACGTGAATATATATATATATATATATATATATATATATAAAATTTTAAAAAATTCTTTAAAAAAATTAAAGAAAATAAATTTAAAAGAAAAAAAAACATATCTTAAATGATTTCAAACCTCCCGCAATTGTAACAACTCACGGGTTTTAACGGAACTGTACGATCTCTGCCGAATTTGAAATCTTAACGGAAGTTTTCGATCTCTTCCGAATTTCAAATCTCCATCAAACTCAACGTAATTAGAACCAAGTTGACTTTAAAAAACACAGATGGAATATTTTCAACTCTATAATGAACTCTCTGAAGATGGATTTAATCCGAAAATTAAGAGTACAAGAATAAATATGTTTTTCAACATGAATCTGCATTATTTTGCCTTCAAAAAAAGAAAGAAAAAATATCGTACATTACATATATATATATATATATATATATATATATATATATAATATATATATAATGTGAACTTGAAATTAGCTTTGAAATAAACATCTATAAAAATGAAAATGATTTTGTTGATAATTTAGAGGAAAAAACACAATTCCATCAGAAATATTCTGTATTGCTTTTTTTACGTGTAATTAGGTCTGCATAATTTGCACAAGAATCGAAAAGCACCAATGAGTTTAATTAACATATTTAAGATGGTTGTGCTAAAAAGTGATTTTCTTATCATTAATAGAACAGGAGTACTTCCAGATTTCAATGCATATAATTGCTACACTATCTATGCTAAATATTTCATTATTAAAGTGCTCGGTAATCAGACATAGCTTAAACTATAAGTTGCTTTAGCTTACAGCGTATGTATTTGCAAGACGATGGGTTAAAGTAGCGGACTTGAATCTTTTTTTGATCGCGACCCAATTAACTCAATGCAATAACCTCCTGGCTGATACAGAATGTTGAAATGCATCGTACTAGCACTCTCAACCTATATATTCAGAGATGTTCACAGTCTCCCCTGCCGTTCAGTCTGCCAGTTTATCTGTCCGCTTGTCTTTCTCATTTGCTGAAGGAGACTTTAATGACTGAGAAGCAACTCAACTCTTTCTAATTATCTCAGAGTTAGGACATAAGCTTAATTCAACTAAAGAAATAAAAATAAAAAAGATTTTCACTGACTCAAAATTTACATATATGTATATCCATCCATACAAGATGTTCCCATTTGCTAATTTGGAAATGTCTGATGTAATTCCGAAAAATATAAACTTTTAATAAAATGTAGGAAGCAATGTAAAGGAGACATTTGTAATTTTTCTATCAGTTTGTTTATCTTTCTCAGTTAGACAAGGAAGTTCTAAAGAATTTGAACAAAGCCATTATTAATAACAAGATTACCCATTTTATCTCAAGATCGAGGACCAGGATAGGTATTACCTGTTAGGATACCATATATGGGCCAAATAAATTTGTTTAAAAATTATTCATTTCGATAGAAGAGTGTCGGAAAATAAAAAAGAAAACTACAACACAAAATGTAAATGTACAACTGCTAAACGATAAACTATATAAAATGACCTAAGCATCGTTTAGATTTGGCACAAAGCTGCATATATGGGTCACCAAGTAAAGATCAACCTTACTTATCAATATAATACTGGCTCTAAGAGACAGCAAGTCTCCTCAGGTCTCCTGATCTCTTCTAAGTATTCTAGTCAATATTAACAATGCTGTGTTTTAAATGGTCTCGATTCTTCCTCTTTTTCCAGGCCTTTCTGGACCGTCCAATTGCACTAACCACAATTGGTTTCACCGTCACCCTCATGGTCTGCACCTTTTTTTGTTCTCTGGCACAAATATTATTATTTTGCACAAATGAATGTGTGATTTATTTAGTCATCAAATCATGGTTCTTACCTTCCCGAGTATATGCTCTTATTTAGCAGCTATGGTGCTCAGTAAATTTCGTAGAGACATTCCATGTTAGCCTTATCTCTCTAGTCAGGTCTTGGTATCTAATTAACTTTCCCTTCTCCTTATGCATTGCATTACAGGTCAACCATTACACTGCTGTGAGGTGTTAATGAAAGTAAACGTACAAAATCTTGTTCGACCTGCTAAATATGTTTCAGTGTCTTTTGTGACATCTTGATTAGTAGGAAGTGAGAGAGAAAGAGAGAGAGGGAGCGAGAGGGAGAAATAGAGGGTGAGCGAGAGAGAGAGAGAAAGAAAGAGAGAGAGAGAGAAAGAGAGAGAGAGAGAGAGAGAGAGTGAGATAAATCAAATGTAAAAGTTTGCTTCGTGCAAAAGAACCATGTTTTTTTTAAGTAGTCAATTAGTAATATTTTTGATTTTGTCTTTGAAATCGAATCTAATTGAAAATTTCTTCATTTTCCTCATTCAAGAAATAAAATCCTCGATTCTATTGCATAACATTAATGAATAATGCACCCTTTCATGGCAACATCAAAAAGCAACGACAGCTTTGAAATTGTTTGATGAAGAAATGATCGATGAGGAATTATTCTTCTTAATGAGAAGAACAAGCAAAGAAATTTCATTTTTTTATTTCCTTTTTTTTTCATTTAAAAGAAAAGAGAAGCTTTCAAGCAATAAGACAAAAAAGAGAAAACGAAGTTATGTCTGAGCATAATTACTGACATAATAGTCAAAATACTGCAAGTGTAAGTTTCTATAAGAGTCAATTCGTACTTTTAACATTCTTTTATTTGAATCGAGACAATATGTGTCATTTAATACAATTCAATAAAAGCTCAGTCATCATGTTACAGAGTTTAATTCATGGGATGAAAACGTATATCAGAGTGAAACTGAGACATGGACAAATGATTTTTATCGGAATTAAATGTCTTGAATAACGCCACAATTATTATCATTTCTTCCTAGTACTTAGCATTATATATATATATATATATATATGTATATATGTAAAATACTTTGCTTAGAGGCGAATCAAATCTGGAATAATAATTAAAATAAAATAAAAAGAAATGATCAGACACACAGACATAAGCACCACGCACACACACATACGCTTACATTTACACACACAAGCACGCACACGCACACACTTACACACACAAACACACACATAAGCAAGCACCCCAACCATACACATACACACACAGAATTTGGAAGACCCAAGACAGAACGAATCTAGCAGCCGCTAGGAGAACTTCAGTTCCAGTATTCTTCTGATGATGGGAATTTTCGTCCCGAAATATTAAGGAATAAAATGACAGGTTAACAAAAGACATCATAGTTACCTTCTTTTTTCTTTACCCTCGCATTGTGACAGCCTTCAAAACCAACCAACAAACCAATATATATATATATATATATATATATATATATATAAAGATTTTTTTGTTTTGTTTTTTATAATGTGTTAGAAGCATTATAAAATTAATAAGATATATATATATTTTTTTTTTGAGGGCAAAATAATGCAAATTTATGTTGAAAAATATATTTATTTAAATTTTCTTTTTTTTCTTTTTCCTCTTAATATTTTCGGAGTAAATCCATCTTCAGAGAGTTTATTATAGAGTTGAAAACACAGATGGAATCTTTTCAAACACTGATGGAATTTTCAACTCTATAATAAACTCTCTGAAGATGGATTTACTCCGAAAATATTAAGAGGAAAAGAAAAAAAAGAAAATCTAAATAAATATATTTTTCAACATAAATTTGTATTATTTTGCCTTAATATATATATATATATATATATATATATATATATATATATATATATATATATATATATATATATATATAAGAGTAAGGAAATGAATCCGACGAAATATGTATAGATAAAAAGGATATGAGAATACATAATGTTGTTAAAATGAATATATTTTTATATCCTTTTCATTGCTGATATTGAAAATATTTCGATTTATAAAAAATCATCATCAGAGCATAATGATAATTAGGTCCGTTTTTAGATGTAAATGTTTTTTTCAGGACATATCGAGAGAGAAGCAGAAAATAATTTAAATTCACCGGAAACATTGTTTTTCCAAATAGAGTGTAAACCATGCGATCGCTTCGCCTTTGTTCATTCGCTGCGTGATTCGCTAACGTCATGTACATTTCACTACATTGTATTTTTCGGTGTAACAGTTTTTGAAAGAAAAAGAAATACTTCAAATTCAAAAATAGAAAAATTCTCTTTTTCAAAAAAGAAGAGTTTTAATCTGTCGGTTAGTAACAGATTTTTCTCAGGAAAGAAATGTTTATTTAATTATTTAAAAAATTACTTTGTATGTAAAACATGAATGGTGTAATGTAATTGGGATAATGTGAAATTTAAATTTGTTAGGAAGTTTATGTCTAAAATAATTATGTGAAAGGGATTTTATTATTTCTGTGTACAAGTGTCGCTAAATAGGGAGATATATAAAAAAAGCCTTGTCTTTGGGGGATGGTTTGATGTGTGAGAATAACGCAAGATTCCATAATTCTACGTAGTGCTCTATTGTGTATGTGAGTTAATATTTTGGCACCTTTAAAATCAAAGGTATGGTTAGTGTCTATAATATGTTTAGCTAGGGCGTTGTTTAGAAAACCTCGTTTACTATGATATCTATGTTCAGAGACCCGTTTAGTCAAAGATCTAAAAGTCTCACCTACATATTTTTGTTGCAATTGAAGCAATCTATTTTGTAAACCCCTGCTCCGGAGTGTGTGAGTTTATAATTATCTTTATTCTGTAAAATGTTTTGAGTGTTTTCGTAGAGTGAGTAACTGTCTTAATACCTATCTTTTTTAGTTTCTATTTATTTTATCAGTGTCAGGATTACTGGGAAATATGATGTACCTATCAGAATCGTTATTGTTGTTATGTTGTGTGTTATTGTTGTTATTTGTGTGTTATTAGGATATGTAGTGTTATTTTTTCTATTGTGTATTTTCAATGCCTTTTTTTAGCACGGTGTATGAAGTTTAAAGGGTATTGTAATTTAAGAAAAGTCTTTTCAATAATATTAAAATCCTCTTCTAAATATTTCTTATTACATATCCTAAGTGCTCTAAGAAAGAAACCTATTATAGTACCGCTCTTTATCCTATTATTGTGTAGGGAATAAAAATGGATGTAGTCGTTTTTGTTAGTATTCTTATAATAGACTTTAAATTCTAAAATGTTGTTATTGTTTATAATACGTGTGTCTAAAAGTGGTAGGGTGTGGTTTTGTTCAAGTTCATGAGTGAAATTAATGGAGGGTTTCACATCATTCAGTTTGTTAATGATATCAGTTGAATTACAGTTTGTTGGGTAAATGAATAACGTGTCATTTTGGGTAAATGAATAACGTGTCATCGAGGTAACGGAAAAAATCAGAATTATTAGGTAGTATATATATATATATATATATATATATATATATATATATATTTAGGATTAAATAATATTTTGTGATGTATTTTATGCCATTAAACCATCTAGGTGCAAGCCTTTAGGTGGCAAAAGTTGATTCGCTCAGCTTTAGTATAATAATAGAAGATAGATAAATATTGATATATTGATATATAATCACTGTTGAGTATCGGTGATAGAACATATATATCTAAGTTAGGATAACTTTTTAACTGTTAATTCCTCTCCTATGTGATCATCGGACCAAGACTACAAAATGAGAATTATTTAATTGTGAATAAATGCTTTAAAATGAATTATTTAAATTAGTGATGAGGGGTAGCAACACAGTCCAATCGAAAAATTAACAATCATGAAGTGCTGTTGACTTTCTGTGTACACTATCCTATGCCATATAAATATATGGAATATATTGGGAAGGTATGCATCCAACTATTCTCCCTTCAGCTAAGAGTAAAGGTAAAAAATCTTGGGTAGACTGGGCTCTTTAACCTGATTATGGAACCAGTCCAGGAGAAGGAAGAATGTGAATTCAAATATCACCACTTAAAAAGTGACTTTGTTTTACATCCTACATGTGCGTATATCTTATTATAATGGAGATTGTGGGTTTGTCTGTCTGTAACCGAAACTATACTACTACACAAGTCACAATTCCCTTTGTTATTTACATCACACTCTCCATGATTTTATTTTTTATTTAAACCTCAATTATTAGTAAAATTGTTTACATCATTAAGACTGTTAACAATATCTACATACAAATAACATGCAATTATATTTATATATTCAACAAATAGCGGTTTACAGTGTGAATGGGAAGGCTAATTTGCATATTGATCTTTAAAAATTTGATTTTAATAAATATATGCTTAGTATTATTGATTTCTAATTGTTGGTTTATCTTAATAAATATGAGTAAAATCTCGTGGATAAATCTTAACAGAAATCTATTAACATAAAGAAATAACTGTAATTTATTCTTTACTTCCTATTAACTAAATAGTTAAATTAGGGAAATTTACCAATGAAAGACGGGAGTAATGAAAATGATGGAAGAGTTAGTTTCAAAGTTGTTCTATTTTTCCGATTATACCCCTCTGTTCAAATATTTTTTCTGAATTCTTATCAGTTTCATTAGCCTTTCTATTTAACATGATATTTTATTATATTAAAACTTAAATACTTGCACCCGGAGGGTGCATATATTTGCTAGTATATATAAGATATATATATATATATATATATATATATATATGAGGAAAAAATGAGTAAAGAAAAGAAATGTAGATGGATAAAAATGAATATATTTAAACTCTATATGAAGATGTTTTCGTTTCCCTCCACGCTAATAGCCTGGGAAAAGCATGAATAAATCTGTTATTCCTCCCATTAGGGTACATTGGAAAGATTGGGTTCTATAGGTTTGGTTAGGAAATCCATTCAGGTGAAGAAAAACTCTGAATTCAAACGAGCTAAAAAATCAACATCGTGTCGCATCCTATCCATGACGGAGGGGTTGGGTAAATAAACACATAACACTAAATCACGATGCTATGTAATTATTTAACATTAGCAGCTTGAAGAAATATCCATAAACCTAACAAAACTATTTAATTAAATGTGAATAACAGTTTGTTTTTTTCTTTTGAAGTTTGGAAATTTAGATTTTGTAAGATTGGTTATGATGAGATGCAGCAACATGGCTTCCAGTTGATTTGTGTTTATTGCTAGAGACACTCTTTACGAGAGGTCTCGTTCCTTATATGGAACCTATATTTATTCTTGATTCATTTCCTGGATCATGTGAGTATGCATACCAAATTTTATAGAGCTGCATCAACCCGTTTAGACGTCTGTAGAGGATAGGCTCATCTTTCCTAATCTATCTACTTATATTGTTTTTCTGACTCTCTCCCCCCTCTCTCTCTCTCTCTCTCTCTCTCTCTCTCTCTCTCTCTCTCTCTCTCTCTCTCCGTATATATATATATATATATATATATATATATATTATAATTTGTGTGTGTTGTGTGTTTGTGTGTGTGTATTTTGTGTGTGTGCGTGTGTGCGTGCATTTTTGTATATACAAAAGGACCATACAATTGTCTCAACGAATCCACGTTCAATTGTATTTGTTGCATCCTAAGTCATATTATGGATTTACAAATATTATTTTCTAGTAATCCCAGTCATTTTAGGAAACTAAATCCATCGGTACACATTTGTAAGTAATCTTCTAGTTATTTTCTTTTTTCTGCTTTTGTGGTCCTGGAAATCACGTGCTTCACCAATGTAGTCACCGATGTCTTGTCATTGATACATATAGCCTCATTTCATCTGCTAATCAGTTCCATTATGCTGAATAATTGTTCTGACTTTGTGTAATTAATTTGCCACTATCATAATAGGCTCTTATATTATCTTTGGTTTTAATAATCGCAGCGATCGTTTTCCTTATGTGTGGCATCAAGTTCCCGACATTTCTATTTAACAACGATTGCCTCATTGTGACTTTTGCGATCGAAGTCGTTTTATATATTTATTTATCTACTTTCATGTTTTGTTTTATTTTCTGTTATTTTATTGTACATATGACACACTGAACCGAAATTTGATCCATTTAGGTTTGGTCTATTAAGAATAAACTTTTCACGCAATGTAAAAATCAATCAATATCAAGTAGTTCTGATTTCATAGAATCTATTGGATTAAGAAGACTCGTTTAAGAATTCAATCACAATGTATAATCAAAAAGTATCGAGACTGAATCTTGAAGTTTTATAACATTACATTTTAGAATTTACTGGCTCATAAATATTAAGTATCTCCTCATATTTTCTAGACAGAACTTAAAAGTTTATGAATGTTTACTCTAAAAACTACAACTCCATGTCCAAGAATATCTTTACAATCATCGCCGCCAAATGCGCCAAGTGACTGGGAGTGACAAACAGAGTAACATATATCCCCCATCCCATATTCCACAAGCTACTTTGGCTGCCGTACTAGCACCACCAGTGATACCAAAGTAACAAAAAGTATGCTACTTTGTCGGTTTTTGTGCTATTATGAAAAACAAAAATAAAAGTTCGATTCTTTTTAACAGTCTTTTTCTAAAATCAGGATTGTACACGTTCTATCCCTGATACTTTTTCATTGTTTCCTAAACTGAGACTTTATCTGAACGGTACGATTTGAGAACGTGGGTGATATTTACAGAAATACAACGATACAGCTTCACACCAAATCAAGAAGTTTCAAAGGTGCTTTGACCAATGTAATAAGTGTGTTGTACGCCAAGGGGAGTATTTTGAAGAAAATTAACGCTTCATTCCTTTTTCATTTCAGTCTTAGTTATTACGGCTTAACAATGACACAGAAGTTTGGGACACAGGATTTTCTAAGAAAATTATAATTTCTCTAGTTGCTACGAACTTGGGCTAAATATAATAAATACTTCTGAAGATGATGGTCTCTCTTTCTATATATACCAGAATGCAAACATTACGGTTAAGTCACGCTGAAAGCATCGGTTCCCGCTAGATTACCTAAGTTAAATAGCGATAAACCGGTTCAATACTTAATTGAGTGACCACTTAAGCAACAGCAGCTACTGTAAGTAACCTTTCTTTGTTTATCAAAATAACCTGATTAAATGCTCCGAAAAGGATTGATATGCCGTAACATAACAACAACAAAACAGAATGCAGTCTTAAGTTTAACAAAAATATTTGATTGAGGGATTGATTGGTTTTAACGGCATATTTGTCCGTCTAGGGTTATTTTCGTCTGAGATGTTAGGGAATCGTGTTCATTGTAAGTTCATCATTATATTTCTTTGTGATTGTTTCCTAAGAGTTTTGTATAAGTTCCTATCGAATAGGTACTAACAGGTACTACCACTCCGTGTCAGAGTGGCTTGAGTGTAATGGAAATGAAGGGTTACTCCACACTCTGAAGAGTCCAAGTATGATCCTCACCACTAGATGTAGTTATACCAAGGACATCCCTCTGGAGAGAGGTTTTTGCAACTCTATAGATAATACAACCAAGCTATTCTAAGCCCCACTGACTGGGCTAAAATATTTGTTTGTAGTTGAATCCATAGATAGCTACAACAGAAAGTAACGCAGAGATGTTTTGGACATATATCACAAAACAATGTTCAATATTTAATGGTTTAATCATTATTTGATATGACGGTTGTCAGACATTTGTATAATTTGAGCTAAGCTTCTTGCAGAGATTAACTCAAATTTTATCCCACTCCTGTTGACAAATCACCTTAAGATCATTTAATCTTGGGGGATTCCTCTGATGAACACAATGTTTAAGCCCTTTCTACATATATTATATAGGATTCAGGTCAAAAGATTGACAGTGCCACGCTAAACCCGCTATTCTATTCACCTGATTCGACAGTTTCACTTTCTCTACAGTAAGCATTGTATTGTTATTCTAATACCCGTGGTTTGAGAAATTCCACAGTTTCAAGCATATTCATCGTCAGTATTTTGCAATCGATATTAGTATTCATTATTCTTTAGTGATATGTAGTATAACCATACTATTGTAGGAAAAAATACTCAAATCTATTAGAGGCGCGCTTAGTGTAACGGTTTCCTTATGAACAAGACATGATTCTACTTACCCCACTAGCTCTGTGCAACTGGATTATTTAGCCTTGGTTAAGCAATCAGTTTTGGAAAAAGAACACTGAATTCAAAACAGTAGTACTCCATATAAAGATTGATTTTCTATACGTGACGGAGGGGTTAGATACATCCACCATCGAATTTAACTATTTTTCGCACCAAAAGTTTACTTATTACTCCATAGGTGTTTTGAACTGTTTTTACTAAAGACTTTGATTTTACTCTTGTAAAATAATCCAATTTTATCCCAGAAAGAAGCAAAAATCTTCCAAAAAGGGATATTTCGATGAGAATGTCGTATTACGCGCTATAATGTCTGACTAATAATATCTTTGTTCATTTCTTTGCCAGATGCATGCAGAATTTTCTTAAGTCCCTCTGAACTTCTGAAAGACCTTTGTATTACGTTTCGGCAATTGGATCGAACTGCTCGTTGTGATACCGTTCATATATATATATATATATATATATATATATATATATATATATATATATATTATATACTTCAATTATATATAAAAATTGTCGGCTAAAAGCCATATCAATTAAACACAGTGTTTATTTACGTACTCTCATACTGTCGTGTAGCAAGTCAATAAAAAGTGGAATATAAATAAGTTCAAAACAGATGAAGAATCTTGGATTGGCCAGCTGGTGAAGTTGTTAGAATTTCCGCCTGTCAGCTTGGCAGTCGAGGTTTCGAGTCACGCACGGAGCAATCTCCCATGCTGATGAGACCTAATAGGTCAAAATTTACATTCAGGGATTGACATTTTCTCGATTTGTTTAGCCTTAAATTTGAACATATATGCCTGCCTAAATTCATTAATTATTAACTAATTAATTTTCAAAAATTAGGTATGACTTCAATTAAGCACATATCTCCAACATTGTCGGCTAAAGCCATATCAAATATACACAGTGTTTATTTACGTATATATATATATATATATATATATATATATATATAGAGAGAGAGAGAGAGAGAGAGAGAGAGATGGGGTCATTTTAAAAGATAAGAATTTAGAACAGATCCTATTAATTCTAAATCTATTCTTTTTTTATTGTTATTTATTTATTTTGCTTGCTTCTTTTATCGAAGATTTTGTTATTCTAAGATTGATAAATATCCAATAAAAAATATAAACATTTTCATTACTTAAAAGATGTAACCGTCATTACTGTAGCTTGTATCATAAAGGGGAATTACTCTGTATCGCGGCTTCGGCAATCTATGTGATTATGGAAAACATCCAACAATTTTTTATCCAACGAACTGACAATGTTTTCTTCCCAGAAGGTAGATCATTCGTTGACTTTTCGTTGACATAATTTTGTACACTTTTTTTAGTACACATTCTTTCATAGACCTTCTTCTTTTGAAGACGATTCTCATATACCATCCTCTTTTTTCAGACATTCTTCCTGTTGTATCGCGAGGTGGAAAGATAATCAGAAGAATGGTGTGCTTAATATATTTATTAAGCACCAGCATTAGGTGCCAAACGGATACATACAAACACAGAACAAATAAGTAAAAACAATTAACAAGACAAACTTACACTTAAATGAGGAGGGTCAGTTCGGTATAGTAACGCAGCAAAGTCAGTCAGAATATTATTCAGATAGTGAATCTACTTTAATCGTGGGCTATTGTATGGCTATGAGCCAGTCCATCTGGTAGAGTGCTGAAGGGGTGTTAGCTATTCAACAACACTTCCATAGACAAATTTATTCCGTAGACCTAATTTAGTGGATCTTTTTTCGTAGACCTTTACGCCATTACATTTGAACAGATATGCTCGCCTAATTCAATAATTATCAACAAATTAATTTTCAATTAGGTATGACTTCAATTAAGCACTTATTCTCGTATATATATATATATATATATATATATATATATATATATATACTAGACAAAACGTGATCCGTTGGGTCACCCATTGAGCTGGGTAGATAATTGGCATTAGGGAAAAGTGAGTTTGCAAAGGGAATTATATTTTTTAAAAATACGGCCGTATAATTAAAAAGAAAAAAACATTAAAATCATTTTGTAAGATTTCTAAGAAAGGGAATGTTTGGCTTAATTTAAGCTATGAATGAGAAAACTAAGCATCTGCATGTAAAACTTGGCATGCAAATGTATGTCATACTCTCTAAATCACTCTCTTTACGTTAATAGAGAAACTAACATATATACCGATCACATATACAACGATTTCATATGACACCTTTTTTTATAGTACTTCTTCTGTAGACCTTCTTCTTCCGTAGACTTTCTTTTGAAGTCCTTTTTGCATATACCTTCTTTTCGGAGAATTTTTTCGTAGACATCCTTCCTCATATGTGATGGCACAGTGTCGATTCATAGAAATGATTGCAGCTTTGGCACTAAGAATTAAATAAACCAGAAAGAATTGGTAAGAGGATAATTTATACTTTCGTTCACGTCTTTTTACATCTTCGATAGGCCTTCTTTCGTCGATCTTCTTTTGCAAAACTTCTTTTGTAGATCATGTTCTTTCGTAGACCTTTCGCAGCCCTTCTACTTTAAGTAATTAAACAATTTCAATTTAATTAACTAAGGCATAACAGTTTAAGGTTCAATTACTTTTATAAGCATTTAAATCGAAATTATATTAATTGACATGTGGGGAATAATGTGATTTTCTTCAATAGTAATATATCTTAAATATATATTCATTGGTTTAGACTTGCATAGGACACACCTGCCCTGTCCTATATAAAAAGATTGTTCTCACCGAAGAAAAATAAGAATAAATTAGTGAAGTGTCACTTTAAATAGCATTCAGTAGGGCTTCGTTCACTAGCTCAATTAGGACCGGTGTGTATAATAATTACAGTTGGCAGTGTAAATGATTGTATAATTTCCCTTGCGTGACGTGGTTATGAATGGTGGGCGATTAACAGTGGAATCAGGTTTAGCGCAGGTGTTAATTGTTGAGTAAATGCTGTTCTTGTCAAGGTACACGCCGGCTAGCGAGAGTCTCTAAGCAACAGGTGATGATGGCACAGTGTCGATTCATAGAAATGATTGCAGCTTTGGCACTAAGAATTAAATAAACCAGAAAGAATTGGTAAGAGGATAATTTATACTTTCGTTCACGTCTATACAGATGCTATATATATATATATATAATATATATATATATATATATATATATATATATATATATATATATATATATAAAGATGCTGGCATATACAAAAACATTCAGAATCGCTCATAAATATGCACATCTCTACCATTTTTTTTAAATGAAAAGTTGTTCTTCTAAACCATTGATAACAGGATTTTGTCATGTCTTGTTCAACAATATACAATTAAAACAAATAGTATTAGGTATTTTAATTGTCTAACTATGCAGCATTGAAACTATGTCATCCAAATTTAAAATTGTATTATATATATATATATAATGGTTGTACTTCTTTGGGTTTATTTATCAAAATGTTTTGGGTTACACTTTTTCGATGTTGTAGAGTTTAGTAAAAAATAAAATACTTCATGATATCCGTTTTGATTGTATAAAATAACAAAAGGAATAATAAAACCCTGTTGTTTTTGGTTTAGAAGGAAATTAAATCAAAATTATTTTTTTGTTGTATTTGAATTATACTGTACGTCTACGTAAATATATGTATACGTGCATGTTTGCATACAACTGCATCTATACATGCCGGTGGGGCTTAGAATATATTGACAATTTCTTCTGCCATAAGATAAGACCTACCCACACACAAAAAGAATATGTCCTAGGCATGACACTAAATGGCATTTAATAGTAAGGCTCCAATTCTTGGAATTAAAGGATAAAATTTGAGAAACACGAACATGAGAGGCACGCGTGGTTGTGTATCTCATAATAAATGTACAGTATATGTAATAAACGGGTATCTCAGTCGGTAGAGCATCCGGCTCGGAACTACACGTTTCCGGTTTCAATACCGGCCCTCGCCAACTCAACGTATGAGTTGCACAATGATATGTGCGATAAAGTGGGAAGGGATAGAAGGTGTGGCACTCCACTCCAGACGCAAAAACAATTTCCTTGGTCTAGCGCTAATGAAAAATGGATAGACTCCCTCGCTCTCTGGCTAATACCGACGATAGGCCACACCGTCGACTTTACTTTTACTTAAATAACAAAACCATTAATGGCATACGTGCCTGGCGTACGTGCCGTGCCGGGTGGTATTGTGATATAAATATTTTCTCAGTGTCAGGGAGCATCTACCAGGTAGTTCCTGTCCTCAGAATCTAAAACGAAAAAGGGCTGGGTTTATTAACTTGCACCTGAAGTGCTCCTGGATAGTAATGTCAATGGGACATTTGCAATTTGAATGCTCACCAGAATTTTAATCAGAGGGTATTGCAAGATGATAAGAGTCGGACGATCAAGGAACACGCCTATTGATATATAGATGTTAAGAACAGACAATTTTAGAAGGTTAGAATCTTCTAGTTTAAAACTAAATAAACAAATAACATAAAGAGATGGAAATTAAAATTACTGAGGCAAAACACGTAGCCTTTTTCTTCCGCAGCGAAATGCATTTTTCATAACGTTTAACTGGTGAGAAAGTAAGTACAACATTTTTGACAGCTTATCAAGTTGAAGAGATAGAATTCTAAAAAACAACGCGGCAATCTTTATTGACTCGGAGGGTGTTACCTGTAATGGATCAAATAGATCTGTTTGTAAAGTATTCGTATTCGATCGGATTGTGTGCAAAAAAAAAACTATGAAATATAAATATATGGTACAATTAATGCGATTCCCTTAAACTTTGCTGTAAAATAATCTGGGCAGATTGACATGACAGTAAAATCAATCAACCAATCAATCAAAAATTGTAAAATATTTATGAATTTACAGTTTTGGGATTTTATACATAAGTGACGGAAGGTTAACTGTTAATTATTTGTTAACTTAAAAAAAAACATTTCTTTTCTGTTTATTCCTTAGTAAACTAATGAAACCGTCTAGCTATGATTGAAACCACAATGCCAGTTTGAAAAAAGGCCTCGATACCACAATTCAATTCTATTTCGTTCTTAGAATTATTCTACTCCATGTTGGCCCAAATCTATAAACAATTTCGTTTTCCAATCGTCTAGGGCGGCTTCCATGTGGTCGTTTGTCTCGGATATCCTAAACAAGTGCACGGCTCCAACTATTGTCTGTGAATCTTGCAAACTGCCAGGCCCAAATGAACATCTGAATTCGGCAATCCATGATCACGTCCTTCACTCCGCCTCACTTTCGAATAATTTTTTCGGGTGTTCAACGATAATATCATAGCATTAATACTTTACAATAACAACAAATGTGTCGCTGGCAGCAATCTAAAAATAGAATAATAGAAGAGTTTAATATTTTCATTGGTGCTTTTACAAACTACTATCACTTTGTAGCTCAGTTAATAGAGCAGCTGGTACATTTAATAAGATTTCACAATTAAAGGGACATGCGTTCAGATCTCATTATGGACTTTTCCTTTATTATATTCAATTCTATTGTTTCGCTTGACGATGAACCGATTACAATAAAAAAAGCAACTATGGCCAAAAGAAAATACTACTCAACATTAATAATTATAATGAACATTGTAGTTTCACTCTAAATATTTTCCATATTTTCTTTCCCTTTTAAACAGAACTTAATTCTCAAATAGAAAAACAATTTTTATATCAAAATTACTTTAACGTTTGACTGAATTAATAACATACTTGCATTAAAAATAATCATCTATAAAATTCATAAAACATTTCAATTTAGATAAATGCCTCCAACTGTTAAATATTTCTGATATTTTTCGATTCGAATGAAAATTAAAACCAAAAAGATACTTTTGTTATTTATCTTGATTTTATTCTTAACTTTGAACACACCTGTGTTTTGAAATGATTTGTTTCTAACATGTGAATGAGAATTTGTTTATGCCTATAAACGCGTGCGTTTGTTTAATTAAGATGTGATTAAATTTGATGACTCAGAACTTCTAAAAAAAACTTTGCCAGCACATTTTAATTTCTTAATTGCAACATAATTGAACGACGCCCACATTCATAGCGAATCTTTCGGTTGCCATGACACGCGTATTAATTTAAAAATGAAAGCAAGAGTGAGTCATACAAAAGCATAATGCATGTGCAATGTTCTTTTTGCTACTTGTTTCTAGTTTCTAAATTTTCATTTTCACCTTTTTTTTTTCCTTAATATCAAATATTGCACTATACCAATAAAAGCAAAATTACACAATTGAACTTCATATCATGACCGAAATAAAGTTGAATTATTAATAAGAACACACACACACACACACACACAAACACACAGACACACACACACACACACACACACATACATATATATATATATATATATATATATATATATATATATATATATATATATATTTAATGACGGCTTTAGAATGTGGCAAAAATCAAGCCATGGTTTGCATTTAAATGACTCTGAAATTAGTAGACCAGTTCACATACCTCGGTAGCAATGCTCATCTACAGAAAGCGATGTAAACATACGCATACGTAAAGTATGAGCTGCTATTGACTGGTGAGCAACCATATGGAAATATGATTTCTCTGATAAACGGGTATTCTTACAAGTTGAGGCCGTCTTAGTATTACTTTATCGTTGCACTACTTGGACTCTAAGATTGGAAAAACGCTAGATGGAAGGTTTTATATGTTGTTTTGACCAAATTCTGAAAGAAGCAGCGTATAAAATAGCTACTGACGGACATTTACCTTCCCTCTCGTAAACCATGCAAGAAAGAGGAGCAATACATATTGGACATAAGTGCCGTACTCTTACAGATGGACGTACCCAGCTCTATGTAGTCATTGGGTGGAATCTACAAGACTTAGCAAGAGTAATGGCTTATATGGATAGATAAAACGCTTTGATAATATGCTGTATGTTTCTGGAAAGTTTTGGCGATCCAACCTATAGTACGACAAACTGGGCCTTATGTAACTTGTGGGTCAATTAATCTTGGTGGAGAATGAGAAGAGGGGGAGAGAGAGGAGGAGAAGGGAAGATCAAATTTTACAGCAACTTAGTGGTCAACAGTAGATTCATATTTACTTATGAACTTTTCAGCCAACCCTCGTATATACTCTTAAAATATCTATGTTAGTCTGAGGGTGAACTGACGTGCATATGTGTATGCTTGTGCATGTAGATGGTTAAATCAATTATTACACATATTTTACAGACCGTGAAGAGGAACTGAATCCTACAATGGACCGAAAGAAAAAAGCTATCACTCCACGTACTGCTAGTAATATATATATATATATATATATATATATATATATATATATATATATATATAAGTCAAGAGAAAGGAAATGAGTATGGTATAGATAAAAGGATATGAAATAACACAATATGCTGTATAGATATGAATCAACACAACATGCTGTATAGAAATGAATCCGACCGTATGAGTATAGATAAAAGGATATGAAAACAACGCAATATGCTGTTAAAAGGAAATTTGATATAAAATTTTTAAGTGAAATTTGATATAAGATCTTTTCACTTTAACAACATATTGTGTTGTTTTCATATCCTTTTATCTATCTATCTATCTATCTATATATATATATATATATATATATATGATATTGTTAAAGATTCCACTTATGCCACTTAAAGATATATGTAATAGATGTTTGGAAGTCTTGTTGGTTATATTAGAAGCATGGAAAAGAAAAAATAATAAAAATTCAAAATGTTGAATATTTTGCAAAATACATCTATAAGATGCATCATCAGTGATGTTCTTTTGTTCGTTGGGGACTTCGGGTCTTTGAATATCATACCCCCTCGCTAAAGTGACCCGACCGAAATTGCTCACGTCTCAACCTGCATCCAACGTTGTTGTTTGTCTGCACTTTTAGCGTGACTCTCAGATAACCAATGGCTTCGGGTTTTGTCCTTAATACATTTGGCCAAATTATGATTTGGCTAATGAGCAATTATTTCCGCTCCTCTACGTTGGTAACTTTCCTTATGAATATGTTTTCCGTTACAGTACTAGTTTTAGCCTATTTCCCATAAGCGAAAGCTTTACTCTATGGCGGTTGGTTTTGCTATGTTTTTAATTTTGATTTTTCCATACGCTGTCTCTTTTGTACAACAACTACTTTGTGGTTGTTTCTGATAATTTTCTGTTAATTTGCGTATGACAATTCTTTTTCTATTTCTACTTTGGCCAAGAATAGTTAAAGTTTTATTTAGAGAATGGCATATGCCTTAGCATCCCACTTCTACTGGTTAACACCGTGCTCACCAGTCATTCTTTTGCAAGTCTTCTTTGACTGTTGAAAACCAGTTCTGACTTTTATTTTAATTTTAGAGTAGATAATATTTATTATTTAGAATGTCTATCATTTTGTACTTTACGTGCTTCTAATATGACTATCAAGGTTTCCACCATCTATTACTTACACACACACACACATACACACACACACACACACACACATATAAATATATATATATATGTGTGTGTATGTGTGTGTGTGTGTGTGATGATAGATAGATAGATAGATAGATAGAGAGAGAGAGAGAGAGAGAGAGAGAGAGAGAGACGCATAAAACTAATAAAAATGGAACTATGTCTATGTAGTTATCTTCTTTTTTTTAAATCATTCTCAACTAGTTTTTGGGTGTGTTCCAAACTACCTGTAACTGTTTTTAGAGTAAATGGTATGTCCCACCTAGTGTATGACACACACTCTACCAGCAGACAATTTTCATAAAGTAGTGTTCATACCAAATATTGGAAACTCGCAATTCCGGGACCCTCCAACAGACTCCCTCGATGGGGTCTCGAAAGCGCCGGCCCTGACTGTTTTAGTCAGATTTTTAACTTAAGAATTTGTTTATTTAGGTGTTTATGTGCCAATCCACATCTGTTTATCCTATTTCAACTCAACTGTTTTGAGGATCGTCTAGTTTGATGTTTGGGGTTTGTGTTTTGAGACGTCTTATCCATTCATCATGTGTTTCTATTATCACCGAGTTATTGAGCAATGCATTCATTCTCACAACTGGAATTAAAACAAAAACCATTTGATAAAAAATAAAAGAGCAGTAAATTTAATCAAATATTAAAGTGTCCTATACACGAAAATTGTACAATGCAGCGAAAGCTTAGATCAAATAAACAGCAACTTATTGGTAAAAAGTAGATTCATATTTACACATGAACTTTTCAGCCCACCCTCGTATATACTCTTAAAATATATATGTTAGTCTGAGTGTGAACTGATGTGTATGCTTGTGCATGTACGCGTACATGTGAGGGCACTACTATTCTGATGATGTACTAGCAGAATCTGCAACATAAACATTGGATTGTGGAAAATCAATTCGAAATATCTTAAATCGACATCTTTAATAAAAAGTCTAGAAAGTGGAGGCGTGTTGTAACAGTTATCCTTTTAGGAGATGAACACACCGGGACGAGTTCAAATTCTGAACGAAGCTGTTTGTACTTTCACTTTGCGCTAATGCCCCTAGGAAATACATGAATCCATCCCTATGCGTAAATAGTAGGGCAGATTGGGTTCTTTAGCTATCATGCGCAAACCTACCTATGAGAAAGAAAACTGAATTCAAACCAGATTACTTTTCTGAAAGATTGACCTGCAAAAACTGATAAAATGCATAAATGAGAAAATCTTCTCGTATTCACGGCTACAACATGATTTATTGGTAGAATATCGTTTATAGTAATTGTTATAAGTAATATTTTAACTTAGAAATAAAGTTGGGTAGAGAAGTTCATTAAGCCAGTTGCTTACACCTCAGGTTTTAATGGCAACAAATCAATGTTCTGTTTAATGTACGGATACAGACATCAAATGTTGTGAACAAGGTTTACTCATGTAATGACTTTTAATATATTAGGTTTAAAAAGTCGTTTCGCTTCTTTTGTAGCGTTGTATAGCATTGATGATATTCCGCCCTGACAATGGGCATAGAATACGCTGCCTGTTTCCCTTGTGTTGAGGTAAGACCCCCACCCGCAAGGGGTGTTCTAGTATAACAATAAACTGCACCTAATGGTGAGGCTTCATTTCTGGATATCTAAGGAGTATATATTACTCCTTCATTGCCATTACTGCCAGGTCCACTCTGACTCGGTGTGGTAATGCTTTTTTAGGGTTTCTTCTATTGATCCATTTAAAAATGAATTGTATTCGATAGGACTTTGTACAAAAACATCTCTAAAAAGCAACTACGCAAAAATGTAAATAAGGACGTACAATAAACACAATTCCCTAACATCTGGGCATAAAATAACACCATGTGGGTTGACATGCCATTAAACGCAATCAATCCTGATGATATTATCTCACACGTGGGATTATACTTTCCATAATTGGGCCGGTAGTGTAACTTTTCTGTCATGAAGATAAAGTTTTCAACCGGTCAGGAACTTATGAACCGTTTTAACACTGATCAGATGTGTATGATTTCTGTATTGAACTGTTGTAAATTTTTATAAGCCCTTAATTTTCTTTACTTACGTTCAGAAGAGCTTAAAGTGGATTTAAGTCAGCCATCCAGAACGAGTGAAATCTTGGAGGGTAAGAGTTTCCACCTGTAACTGAATAAACCATGACTGCTATTTTCTCACAGTTTAGACTTTATTTCCATTGATAGTGAAACTATTTGACGTCATTTCTAAGGCTGATTAACCCTTATTTAAACTCATCCATTGTCTCAAATATGTTTTATTTTTCTAGTTTAAAAATAAAGCAATTTTAAGTTTCAAATTTGCGTCTAATGAAATAATGAGAATTTTTCTCGACCCTATAATGATCTTTTGTCGAACTTAAAGTACGTTCTAATAAAACTGGTAAACTTTCAAACTAACCAAAGGGCTACACGTGAATATGAAAATTCGTGATAACTTTTCTTTTAATTCTCTTAAGAAAATGAATTGTTTTCTTTGTTTGGTAATATTGTTTTATCGCCGGTTCTCCTCTCATATTTTTCGGTCTATCTTCTGTGGACGACGGTCGATCCTTCTTCGCAACTTTATCATCTTCGCTTGGACGAATAACAACGAAGACTTCTTTTTTGTGTGCACACATAACTTTATTTATTTAGACGTCTTAAACATAACCGATCATCTGGGTGTCAGCTCATTTAAATATTGTTGCAAATTAGGACAGCACAATTTTTGCTAAAGTGTAAGACTCAAAATTAAAATGTAATTTCTAGCTTTTAGAAATTGTAATTACATGATTTTAAACCTTTAAAATCTTAGTTCTCAAATGAGCTTAGAGGTTATTTGCTGTCAATCACTTTGGGTGGAATTGAGCTAGATAAAACAATCACGCTCTTGAGTAGAACATGTTAAATCTTTTCAAATAAACTACACTTCATGCGAAATAAAGGATTTGTCTAGTCTATAATATGAAAGAAGATAACTTTTTTTAATAATAGTATTCTAAAATATGAATTACCTTCATAACCAGGGTGGATCAATCGGGCGCTACTAATGTAGCATGTCTTGGGCAGGAAGAGCCTGGTGGAGCCTATACCTTTCCAGGTCAAGAATTGGCGTGAATTTATAATACCCCTTCTCAGAGGCTGGTTGCCATAGCAAGATTAAAGAGTCCAGTCTGCCTACTATCTACCCATAGATTAAGAGGGGATAGTAAGATTAATGCCTTCCCCGAGTGTATTATAATGTGAAATTCAAACAGCCTCGTTTAGGATTTCAGTTTGTGTAGTCGACAACATTTCGCAGAATATATAAACTATATATCTAAAATATACAAATATTCAAAAGCTAGTTAGATTAAAGCTTTATTTTTTAAAATCTTTTAAAATTTAAATGATGTATGCACAGTTGAGCAATCTATAAATACAATGATGCCTCGATGGGTAAACTGATGCTACTGACTCGTCTAAAGTTCACGTGAAGCCCGACTTGATACTTTTTAAACAAAATTGGGAGGTCAGACTCGATACTTTTTTAAACAAAAGCACCCTTACTACATATAGCTCTATGCAACTTTTTATTGTTTCCTAACCTGAAGATTCATCCTCCAGTCCCAAAAGATTTTTGAATATTAACATTTATGATAAATAGTAGAAACATCTTAATCAAATATGAGTTGAGAAACTGTTTTTGAAGAAGAAAAAGAAACACGTTTGAAATGTTATCTAAAATTTACGCTTTGAGGACAGTCTGAAGATTATTTTAGAATGCAAAACGATTTAAATAATTTTGTTCCTTTTGAAAAAAAAATAGTCAATTGACACGGCTATATTTGAGAGAAATTCTCCTATAAGCAAAAAAGAGAGCAAACGAACATTTTAAAGGATAATCTTTTGTCTGGTCTGTAATAAAGACTTCGTGATCGAAATAGGATAATTTACACTATTCTAAATTCTAAACAGTCCATACAAAAGAGGTTCTGTTGAGACAGGCAAATTTGTTAAGTCGAAATCTAACGTCAAGCTCCATCATTTCTAGGCAAAGCATGAATTTGTTACAAAAATGGGAGTAGTTCAACACATTCCACGTCTTTATCTGTCTTCAACACAAAAGATTTACCCTTCAGCCCTTCTTCATATATTACCGCATCTCTCTTTCTCACACCACCTCTCTCTTTGATTGTTTTGTTTTTTAACTCTCTCGTGTCTTGTCCTCTAGCAATGTCTGCGGCAAATATTGTGTTTTATTTTTGTTTCGTTCTCAATGTAAGTTTAAAAAAAAACTCTATGAAATACTTCTTGTTTTTTCTCAAAAATGTCCAGATCTGGCCCTGAGCTTTTTCTTTTATTCCTGACTTGAGTTCATGATACTACATCTCTTGTAATTCACAATCATTTTGTGTCGCGTTGTTGCTGTTTTTTGGAAAGCGAATAAGTATTTGTTGTTAATTGGTTTCAATTATTATTATTATTATTATTATTATTATTATTATTATTATTATTATTATTATTATTATCTCTTTTTGGTTTTCTCATCAGCATTAGCTGATGGTCTTTCACTGGAGTCTGAGTGACAGCAAGTATCCTCAGGTCTCCAGGACTCTTCTGAATATTCTGTCAGATTGCAGCAGTGCAGTTTTCTGAATGGTTTCAATCCTTCCTCTGATTTCCAAACATTCCAGACCCTTTTCCAATCCTTTTGGGATTGTTCCAAATGCACCAACTACAATTGGTATCGCCTTCACTTTCATTATTATTATTATTATTATTATTATTATTATTATTATTATTATTATTATTCCTTGTTAGTTTTTAACACTTGCTCTAACCGATTTTTTACTGGTGTTTGAGTGACAACAAGTCTTCTCAGGTCTCTAAGACGCTTCTAATTTTCCTAGTGTTTAGTTGTGCTGTAGTTTGAATGACTTCAATTCTTTCTCTAATCTCCTGTTAATTGTGTCTCTTTACAGATTTTGGATGACTGTTCCAACGGTTCCAATTGGTATCACTGACAATTTCATGTTCCACAGCCTTTTTAGTTTTCTGACAATTTCCAGGTATTTGTTTAGTTTTTTAAAAAACTTTTTTCACTTTTATTTTGTGGTCAGCTAACACACGAAAATCCACTAGATGACAGGGTTTTTTTCTTCTTGTTGATGAACCTGTAATATAATGGAAAAAGTGGGTGTGTTACTCTACTGAAAATTGCTAGATTTAAAATAATAGTTTATTTAAATTTATTTCAAGGTTCTTTTTGGCATTTTCCAAAGAGGAAGAATAAGAAGAACAAGAAAAAGAAGAACAAGAAAGAACAAGAAAAAGAACAAGAAGAACAAGAACAAAAAGAACAAGAAGAACAGGGGAAACAATACAAATGTTAGACTAAAAAAGGAACCTGATCTTACTTAATAACAACAGTCTTCCGTCAAACTCATTTAGACAGCACTTTAGTAATCAAAGAAATCCAAGTTAATCTCCGTCCGTAAAACAATTTCATTTATAATAATAAAAACACACAATCAACAGACAAGACAGACAGACAGACAGACATACACAAATACACACACACACACACACACACACACACACATATATATATATATATATATATATATATATATATATATATATATATTCACGACGTCTTAAAATACAAAAAAGACAGACATATTACGGTAGATTTAAATAGAATGCGATAAACATTTTTAATAAAAAGTTTATTTGCTTCTAAATCAAAGATACAAGAAATTAATTGTTTTTATTGGATTATTATGCAATCAACAGATATTATTAAAAGTAATTGGTAATTTGCTTGAAGCATTGTTAAGTATGTTATAATATATTAATGATTTGAAGGCAATTACAATGCGTATACAAAATAAAAACAAAAATATGCTATTTTTGTCTTATCGATTTCAAAGTAGAAACTTCATCTTCAGAGGTGTATATCAGAAATTTACGTGCTTAAGTTTTTTTTTGTGTGTCGTTATAATTCTTTTTTAATTTTTTTCCTCTTCTTTTCTTTTTTGTTTCCTTCTCCTCCTTTCTTTTTTCTTTATGTTATGAATGAAATGAGCGAATAACTGTAATTTCATATTTTTTTGAATGTCTGTTGAGAACGAATGTTTGAACCCTGCCTTGTAAATGTATCCAATATTGTATGTTTGTCTTCCGGTAAATATTGCAACAATGTAGCCATGTCGAATTCAAAATAAAAACTGTCACATAGAAAAAAATCATATACTTAGCTTTTATTTTATTTTTTTTCTTTTCTTTTTTTTTTTTTATTTTTTCTCTAATTTTTTCCTTTATTTTTTTTCAGTTGTAAAAAATAAAATATATTAATTTAATTAGATGGACCAGTAAATAAGTAAATAAAAGATTATCTTAAATTATATATTAGGAGGATTGAAGAAATATTTAAGAAAATATGTTTTATGAGTATTTTTTTATTTTAAATTTTAAATAGATTAAATATTATATATTAATTATAAGATATTATTAAGTATTACAACCAAACTGTACAGTATTGAAATTCTGTAAATAAAAGTATCTAGCAGTCCGGAAATCCTGATTTTATTATAGAATTGTTACAATTTTATTTTTATTGATTACGCTTCAATGTTATATAGTTTGGTAAGAAATAATGCCAAGTAATATTACCTTTTTGTAAAAGTTTAAGTGGAAATGACAAAATAATAATATATTTGGTTACAAAGAAAAATGAATTTTATAGTAAGATTAATGTAAGGGTTTACTTATGTATGTATGTATGTATGTATGTATACAAATAGATAGATAGATAGATAGATAAATAGATAGATAGATAGATAGATAGATTGATAGATGTAAGGGTATACTTATGTATGTATGTATATATACAGATAGATAGATAGATAGATTTTAGAAGCTATATAATATTTGACAACAAAACTAGCAGTGATAATGTCACTTACCTGCTTGTCTAAAATCCCATGGACACAGCATGTATATCAACTGTTGATATTAGATATCGGGGACACAATTGAAATAACCTTTTCACTATCTTGATTTAATCAGCATTTTTACCTGTCCTGTAAAGAAAGAAAACACAGCATATTCTTTATTTTGCCAATTATTAAATTCTGTAAAGAGAAATAGAGGAATCTGCTCCCAATTAAATGCAATGAAAAGTGGCCTCATAACCCAGAGCGCCAATATTTCATTAATAGAAAAAAATATTCAATCCCATTTATTTTTAAGAGAATATTCAAAAATAATTTTAAAATGAAGGTAAATGAAAATAAAAAAAAACATTTCAATTTTAACAACATTCAAATTATTTTTCTTACTTTCCCTAACAAAATTTTTATTAAACATAAAACCGGATTGAGTGGATTGAGCAGGTGCAGACTCCAGGAAAAACATTTTCTCTATTTTTCTTTATTAATTTTTCTGTTCCTCCTTTTCCGTTCACTTTTTTTTTTTTGTTCACTATTTTTGAAATTTCTGCAAATTGTTTCTGCAATGTAAAATAGTTTCATCGCTAATTAAGTCGAGAGCGTGACACGGTGATGCAGCTTTAAAATCGTCTAAAACAAAATGTGAACAGTGTTGACCTTTTATAATTACTTTATCTTTCTTATTTTAGCTACATTTTTTTGCTTGAAACAGTGCTTCACCTTATTATTCTCATGCAAACTTAAATCATATAGAGATGTGTAAATACATAGAGATGAGATGTGTTCAAATTTAAACAAAACTTTTTTTTTAAACTTATAGAATTTAAGAATGACTGACTCGATATAAATTAATTGAAGCCAATTCTTCCAATTATCTACATAAGCTTTTTAAACTTATATATATATATATATATATATATATATATATATATATATATATATATATATATATATAATTTCATATTATATTATATATAATATATATATATATATATATATATATATATATATATATATATATATATAACTATTTATATATACTTTTCTATATTCAGAAGTATGGAGTACTCAATATCATTGATAGAGCATGCATATCTAGGTTATTTCATTTTCAAAATAATTTTGTTTGAAAATCGCATAGGCGAGAAACTGACAGTTACAAAGCGCTGTTAATTTTATGTCTTCGCTACCATAACTATCATCATCATCATCATCATCATCATCACCAGAAAGACGTGCTGACAGCATGGATTCCCTTGACTCCCTTTCGCTATCCGTCTGTCGGTCATCGTTCCCGAAAAATCTTCAACACGGCATCCAGTGTTCGTATAGATCTGTTGAATATCAGTTTTTTGCTGGTCTGGCAAGACTGGTGTGTCCATGTATAGTAGTCCACAGGAAAACGTCACTAATGAGTTCGCCCTTACTTTTCCAGCAGAGCCTTGTTCGTCTTACTTCGATATTTTGTGTAATTGTAGGTAAGTGGCTGTGCAGCTTCTGTTTTGTGGGTTGTTGCTTCCAGGATTTGTTCAAAACAGCATACAGGATAATTGTGTAGTTTCCATCTACCTTCTTTTCCAAGTGATTCGTGAAATATGAACTGATACGCCAACATCTTGGTAGGATTTAGTCATTCTTTATTTCCAGAAAGTTTTTTTTTAAACTGATTGGAACAATAAGTTTGAGTGTTGTTATTTTGTTTTGTTTTATAATTTGTTTTCCCTGTCCATGTACTGGACTCTCAATTGATAACGAGCGATTTTACACTGAAAACTGCTGACCTTCAGTTTAAGGTTTTAACCTATTTTTATTTATATTCATTTCAGGGGTTGTAAAAAATAAATCGTGGTTTAATGCACCATTTTCCCACCCAAAAGTTAGGGTGTGCGTATTATACACGAAAATTGAATATTAACTTCTTCCATGGCCACATGCGTCGCCATATTCGAGTCGCATGACCGAAAGTAGTTAATATCTATGGTCCAAACTAACTTATATGTAACAAACACTTCTGTTTTATACCGGTATAGAAATAGCCACTGGAATGGGTGTTTGTTTATAATTTGTTCCTTCCATTATGAACTTATGTTGTTACATTTTCATGTGAACATGTTCTTGACTTTTTTTCTAACTACTTTGTAGATTTTGTATTTTGAAACATTATATAAATTATATACATTCTTATTTTTAATCAACACAAACCGGATAAACAGCTTAAATGTTAAATTTAGATTAAATTTAGCTGGTACAAATTTCAAAATATCAATACTAATTTTACACAGATGTTGTTTTTTTTTAAACTTTGTTGCCGAAAATTAGGAATGCGTGTTATACTTCTCCTTTAGTATCAATTAGGACTCGCAAAAATAACTTATAAATCTCAAAACCGAGAATTTTCAAAATCGGTTAAAAACGGTTTGGGCGTAATTAGAGCAGTCTACCTCAACTTTTTTTAATGAATCGATATCTATTAGAGACCAAACTTTCAGATTATCGCGAAAGAATTCAGAAAAAAAATGTATTATTTAAAAGTTTCTGGCGCGGGGGAGGGGTTCATTGCGTCATTCAAGTTTATAGTAAAACGATCAGGTAATGGAACCGGTCATAACATTTAGAAGTTGGGAGTGTAAAGGTTATTTAATCTCTGCACGAGCAGGCAAGGGTGAAAAACTTTAAAATGTGATCCGGATTGTAAATATTCACATTCTCACACATTCCATATTAAAAACAGCGCTCAAATAGAATGGAATGAAAGATACAATAAAGAAAAAACATCAGTTATAATAAATATTAATTTACTATTGTTAAAAGAATCAAATTCGGAATTATTTTCTTTTGTTCGCTCTTTTCGACATAGAACAATCGCGTCTATGATATTCAAATTTTTACACTGGTTTAGGCTACGGCATTTGACCTATTGTGGAGTAATGAATATACATAAAATGTTTATATATAAAAAATAACAATCACCGTAACAGAAAAATACATTTGTTGGTTGGTTAGTCGGGTTTTATGGCAGGTCAACTGATTCAGTCATTTTTGCCTATGACGTTTTTCTTTTATTCATTCTTGGTGGGTACTCAATTGGTTTTAAACACATTTTCTATTTAACCCATGAATCAGACCCTAACATGTACTACCACTTTGGGTCAGAGTGAACCTGGGAATAATGGGGATAAAGGGGTGCTCCAAAGAGTTTAATGTCATACCCAGGACAATAAGACCCTCAGCCACCGCCTTCTAACACATATATGATAAGGTTTGGGGCTTGTAATAAGGGTAATAGGATTGGGACAATCATATAGGTGCTATGGTTTGACGTGACCAGTCGTCTAGCCTAAGTAAGGGCTTGGAGTGTTGCATGTTATGGACTACTCTTCCACCTGGGTTCCATTTTGTTAATCATATTCTTTATTGTTATTTTATTTTATAGTTGAACATCTTTTGCATATATATATATATATATATATATATATATATATATATATATATAAGCGCTAATACCCTTGGGAAAGGTATGAATCTATATATTCTCCTCCAGCTATGGATTAAATAGTAGGGTAGACTGGGCCCTTCAGCCTTGAGTAGGTAACCAGTCTAGGAGAGAGATAACTCTGAATTCAAAATTCCTGAAGTCGGTCGTTGATTGGGTTTGTGGCAACCCTTGATGCACCAATTCCTTCCTATCGACTGTGCCAAAAAGTGTGGATGGTCCAACACAAGCCTTCACCACTATAAACAAATCATTGTGTGGATGTTCATTGTATGAACACTCATACCTCGATCGACGGGAGAGTCCATCATATATATATATATATATATATATGTGTGTGTGTGTGTGTGTGTGCGTGTGAAAGGGTTATCTATTAGCAGTTAGAGAATCGGGTTCATTGTACATACATATTTACATTTTTTGTGTTATTTTTTAAGATTTTAATTATACTTTTCCACATAGTAATATCGAATACGAATAACTTTCTAACAGATTTATTTTTACCCATAGATGAAACCCTAACATGTACTAATACTCTAATGGCAATGAAGGTGAACATCACTCCTCAGATCTTCAAAACTAAAGCTTCACTATCTGATGCAGTTTAGTGTCATACCAGGATACTTGGTCTTGTCCCTCTAAAGGGGATACAGTCAATATATTCTAAGCTCACCGACAGAGCGATATATATATATATATATATATATATATATATAATATATATATATATATACGTGTGTGTGTGTGTGTGTGTGTGTGTGTGTGTGTGTATTTGGGTAGCATGCTTTCATTTATACAAGCAGAATTAAACAAAAGGCACATCTCCTGTTTAACAATTTTATTTTTTATCTCATCTAATTTTCTGGCCAACTTTTTAATGTCTGGGTGGAATCGGTGGATAAGTTCACCAAAGTTCAGTTCCCGAGTACTTTCGGCACTTCGAAGTGCCATCATCAGGGGTGATGTATTCCAGTTTTTTTTTAATTATATTAATGTGGAAGCTGGAAGGAGAAGAATTGGTGAGAAAGGTGTTATAGGCATTTTAGAATGTGTGTACTGTATTGGAAATTAATTTTGTTTAAGGATGGTTTGTATTGTTTTATGTATAAGGCTTCTAGTATTTGGAGTTTTTGCTTATTTTTTTCTTTGTGCAGAATGTGTGTATTTTTCGTTAGAATATTTCTGTAATTAGAGTGGGGACATGAATGTAATTTTAGGTGTTGTGAAATTTTTTTTAAAAACTGGAATACATCACCCCTGATGATGGCACTTCGAAGTGCCGAAAGTACTCGGGAAGTGAACTTTGGTGGATTTATCAACCAATTCCACCCAAGCATTAAAAAGTTGGCCAGAAAATTAGAAAAGATAAAAAAATAAAATTGTTAAACAGGAGATGTGCCTTTTGTTTAATTCTACTTGTATATATATATATATATATATATATATATATATATATATATACGTGTGTGTGTGTGTGTGTGTGTGTGTGTGTGTGCAATATGTCTGTCTGTGTATGTGCATGTGTGTGGATATCGTTTGATACCTTATTACACAATCCAGTTTAAGCAACATTGCTCCTCAATTACAAGATCTTGTGACATGACATTCAATATGCAAATATTGTACATTAAAGTTTTGTACATTATTCAAATGTAATAACCATCTAATATCAAAAACACCAACATAAGTTTCGTATAATTATCATCAATTTGATTAAATACAGGAATTAATCTTTCGAAAACCACAAAAATTTAAAATTATTTATGCCCCCGGCTTATAATTTTGTAGACTCTTAGAGAATTTAATTATATACACGTTATATTGGCACCATTCATTTTCTATCTTCTCTCTTACGCATCGTATTTTTCTTTTGGTTCTTCAATAATCAACTCATTTAGTTCGCATGGTTTTTATCCTGTAGTCGTGACTATTATACATAAAATGATATATTCACAAAAGTAAACACATACACACACATATATATATATATATATATATATATATATATATATATATATATATATATATATATATATATATATATATATATATATATAAAGTCATATGAACAAATTGTACAACAAACTATAACTAAAAGTATATATAATTTCAATAAATCTTATTTAATCATTTATAAAAGAAGATAAATTGTGGTCTTCATTAATTGATTACCACCCTAAAATTCCTATAAGATATGGACCTACAAAAATTCATCAATGAACATGACAATCACCAAAACTTTAGCTGAAATATGAACCCCTCTTTTAGGTACCATCAGCAATTCAATTGGCAAAACCTCTGGCGATTTACTCTTCAAATTAAATAATATAAATATGGAAAATAAATCTTTAGACGGTCTAAACATAAAATCATCCTATATTAATATTCATGAAAATAGATGAATAAATTGTTCAGTTAATCATCTTAAGAAAACTAATGTAATATTATTTCATCTGTTAACAAAATTAACAAGATCTGTATATTATGCATTAAACATTGCTTGTTTATCAGTATAATGGTATTTTTATAAATATATATTCGGTTTACCTATACGTTTGCCTTTAATGGTATTCTTACTTGCCTTTTCTTGAATATCTTTAATCAGATACTTTTAAATTCAAAATAATAAAATATCTTAGGTATTTTCATTACATAGATGATATATATCTTATTATAATGGAGATTGTGTGTTTTTCCGTCTGTAACCGAAACTATATTACAACTCAATCCACAGTTCCCTTAGTTATTTACATCACATTCTCCACGATTTTATTTTTATTTAAACCTCAATGAATAATAAAATTGTTTTACATTATTAAGACTGTTGACCATATCTACATACTAATAATACGCAATTGTATTTATATATACAACAAAATACTGGTTTACAGTGTGAATGGGAAGCCTAATTTGCATATTAATCTTAAAAAAATGATTTTAATAAATATATGCTAAGTATTATTGATTTCTAATTGTTTGGTTTTATCTTATTGAATATGAGCAAAAATCTCTGGGATAAATCTTAAAAGAAATTCATTAACAAGAAGAAATAACTGTAATATTATCCTTTACTTCCTATTTTAAGTAAAGAGTTAAATTAGGAAAATTTACCAATGAAAGACGGGAGTAATGGAAAATGATGGAAGAGTTAGTTTCAAAGCTGTTCTATTTTTCGATCATACCCCCTCTGTTCCAAATCTTTTTATCTGCATTCTTATTTAGTGTTATTAGCCTTTCTAATTTAACATGATATTTTATTATATAAAAACTTAAAAACTTGCACCCGGAGGGTGCATAAATTTGCTAGTATGAATAATATAAAGCAATTAGAATTCATAGTTTGTCATTAATCCACTAATAAAAATGACCATATCCATTTTTGTTCACAATATACTACCAAATCTAAAATTGAATAATCATAGAGCTTCAAATTTTTAAATGATGGACTTGATTATACAGGATATTTCTTTACACAAAATGAATATTCCAAATCTTTTATATAACATGCTAAAATAAAAGTTGTAATGTTCACAAACGAGAAATTTATGTAGACAATTCTAACGACACAATGTTTTCAGTACTCATTACATATGCTAAATATAGCATTTTCCCTACGAATTTAGCCACACATATCATCAAAATAAATCAAACAACATCGGTATCCAAAATGTTACAAACGCTTCTTAAATAATAATAATAATAATAATAATAATAATAATAAATTTCAACTATCACCATTCAACTAAACGGTATATGCACAAACCTGAATCAGTCCTGGAGAATGAGACGCACACAATTATCTGGGACTTTGAGGTACAGACGGATCACCTGATTCTGACCAGGAGACCAGACCTAGTTTTGATTGACAAGAAGAGGATGTCTTGTCATCTCGTGGATTTTGCCGTCCCGTCCGATCACAGAATGAAAATGAAAGAGAGGGACACAATCGACAAATACTTGGACTTTGCCAGGAAACTGAAAAAAACCGTGGAACATGAGGGCAAAGGTCGTACCAATTGTAATTGGTGCCCTTGGAACGATCCCCAGGAGTCTGGAAAAGAGTCTGGATGATTTGAAAATCAGAGGAAGAATCGAGACCATCCAGACTACAACATTGTTGAGATTAGCTGGAATACTCAGAAGAATCCTGGAGACCTAAGGAGATTTGCTGTCAATCAGAGCCCAGTGAACCACCGGCTACGGCAGGTGTGAAAAAATCGAAGGGAGCAAAATAATTATGATAATAAACTAAATCTGAAGCTGGCGTAATAGATAATAAATTACATCGCAAAAACGTATCTATGAACACATTCGATATTCCAAATCAGACGAAAATCAAAATGTGCTAGTAAAACATAATTCAGAAACCAAATATAATTTAGTTTTAAAGATTCGAAAATGTTAGTTAATATACATAATAAACAACACAGAAAGATTGTTGAATCTGGCATTATTTCTACTTTTGATACTATCAATCAAAGACAAACATTTTAGGAGAAAATAAAGATTTATAAATAAATTGTTAAAGGTTATTTATGGTCGATTCTGTAGATATATAGATATATACGAGCATACGTGCGTGCGTGTGTGCGTGTGTGTGTGTGTGTGTGTGTGTGTGTATGTCTGTGTTCATATCCTTTTTAGACTTTGGATAAATGTATCATTGGTGCTCTATGTGTATCCAGACTTTTGTACACTGTTTGTAAGTGTGCGAAAGAGAAGAGAAGAAAATATCGAGTTCCAAAAGGAAGACAAACTTTAACTTCAAATGAATTAGCAAATATCCCATCAAACAAACCTTTAACTCTCTAAGAACTGATATATATATATATATATATATATATATATATATATATATATATATCCCTAGAATACTATGTAAAATTTTCCTAAGCAACTACAAATTATTAAATGAGTAAAAAAAAAAAAGATTTGCAGACCTTAATGAGTTAATTTAAAAAGAAGCCATTTCTCCTCAAAACTCATCTTACTTCTAAAAAAAAAGTCTTGCTTCTTTCCTCTGACACCAATTGTATTATTAGGTTGCCTCAAATAGTAATTGTCGTTCGTTAGTTATATAATACTTCTTGCATTAGAATTGGGGGAAAAAAACTGCTGCGGGAGAGATTGGATAAAAAGACATAATACCAACGTTTCATCTTCTTTTCTTTCTTTTTTTTAAAGGTCGATGTTAACATATATCAGAAGTTAATCAAAATGGAGTCGGTTTTTTTTCATACCAGAGCTAATTGAGAGTTTTATATTTTTCACTTTCTGTTCTGTTTGAATTCATGTGTTGCAATTCGATTTTCAATTATATGTATGCACAGTAATGTATACAGAATATAAATCTATTTCTAAAACAAAATCACCATGTGTTTATAGGTAGATAGATAGATAGATAGATAGATAGATAGAGAGAGAGAGAGAGAGAGAGGGGGTGGGTGAGAGAATGAGAATGAGGATGAGAAAGAAAGAGATATATGCGGGTAGCATAACGGTTACCGCCGTAGGAAATAGACTTGATGAGCAGAGTTCAAATACTTTGACCTTATACTCTTGGGAAAGGAACGAATCAATCTGTTCTCCCCCTTTAACTACGCATAAATCGTAAAGCTGTCTAGGTTCTTTAGGCTTGGTTAGGTATCCACTATAGTAGAATGAAAACTGAATTCAAACAAGCTGTACTCGGCTTAAAAAATGAACTTGTGCCACATCCTGTCCGTGGCAGAGGGGTTGAGTAAATACACATACACACATACACACATATATACACACACACATATATGTGTGTGTGTTTATTCGTATGTATCCATTTATTGCTCATATTTCCAGGTCCATTCAGACCCGGAGTGGTAGTACCAGTTAGGGTCTCATTTATGGGTCAAATATAGGTTTAAATATTATTGCCATTCGATAAGACAGCGTGAAAAACACCAAAAGATTCTTAAAAGCAATTACTCAAAAATATAAATATTAACGTACAATGAACCTGATTTCCTAACATCAAGGTATAGATTAACTCTAGACGGGTTGACATGCCTTTAAAATCAATCAATTAATCCTATATCTATCTATTTCTCTCTCTCTCTCTCTCTCTCTCTCTCTCTCTCTCTCTCTCTCTCTCTCTCTCTTCATTCTCTCTATCTCTGTATATATATATATATATATATATTATATATTCAATTTAATTAATACAAATGAAAAGTCTGTCTAACCATTGATTTGTGAATATCACTTTTTCGGTGTTATTTGTCATCAGAGACGTTGACTTTTGAAAAAATTGACAGTTTTTAAACTTTTCGCTCGTGTTTACGTGATCCGTTATTCGTTCTTGCATTTTGCTTTCGTCATTCACCGGTATCACTATTTGTCGTTATTGGGTCTCGTGTTTATATGACGATTTAGAATTTTTCCGTTTTTATTTCTTTATTTTTTTTTTTTTTTTTTATTTTTTTTTTTATTTTAGTTTGTGTGTGTTTATTTATATGTGAATTCTTAATTATGGCGGTCTGAGGTTTTGGTTAGTCCAATTCCATATTAAAATTTTTTTTCGGTGTGGGCATGCCCTAAAGATTTATGTTTTGTTATTTAAGAAATTGTCTTCGGAGTTTATTCCTTGAAGAATACGGAATTTTTCTGTTGTACATAATGAGCATGTATATATATATATATATATATATATATATATATATATATATATATGTGGTTGTTGTGTGTGTGTGTGTGTGTGTGTGTGTGTGTGTGTGTGTTTGCATGCTTGTGTGTGTATCTGTGTAATATTTTTGGAGTCGCTACATTTTGGGGGATTTAGGAAGTGTGAAATACGCCCTTTATTACCATTACGCTCAGGTATAGTGGGATCGGTGTGGTCATACCTGTTCAAGGGTCAAATATATATGTTGAAAAATTATTTGTATTCTGAAAACTTCGTGTGCAAAAAAAACCTTTGAAGAGACAACTACACAAAAATATAAATATCAACTTACCATGGGCATGATTTATTAACATCTAGAGATAAAATAATTATATACGGGTTGATTTGCCATTAAATGTTATCAATCAATCAATACAGAGAAAAATATATTTTTTAGATCTTCAAACCTTTTAAGTACCACCCAAACTTATATTTGTTTACAAAACTGTGAACTGTGTCATATTTTCGCAGAATGATAACTTCACATGATAAAAGAAAAATTCAGTTGGTTAATCTCTGTTATGTAATTTACGTTTATCTTTTGTAGTAATAATCAATTTCCCTTAAACACAAGGAATTGTTTTAATCTCATAAATAACTGGGATCCAAGATTCCAATCTATAACCAGTATAGACTGGTACCCCAACTAGTTTGATATAAATTAAAGAGCCATTTGTAAAACTGGTTAGATCTTGTTCTTTCCATTTGTAAAAGAATCTCAGCTTGCACATTGTATTCAATGTCACTAATGTCTGTCACTAATGCACAGTCGCCGGCTCCATGAATTATTTGCATAATCGTACTCCAACTCAATTTAATTTTGACGAATTCATTTATTCTCGTAATAGAGGAGTTATGGGTGTGTACGTATGTGTGTTTTACTGTGTGGGATTGTGTGCTGATAAAACCTTTCAATTTTGAAGTTATAATTGCCAGTGCCCATTTGCACACGCATACACAACTTTATTCTGCCTTTTCAAGAAAGGTTTTCCTTGACAAAAACAACAACTCATACACACATACGGATATTACTGACACTCTATCAAATTATTCTGAGATTCTAACCGATTCTCAGGAAATGAAAGTCTTTGAACTTTGCTAAATTATTCGTGTAATCACTCGCAGCAATTACATTTTCTCTCTTCTGTCTTGTAGTTAACGTAGGAAAGTCAGTTGCAATTATGTTTAGTAATTTTATTTCACTGAAAGAAAGAATTTGCTTTCTAGCGATTATTTTAGAATTGAAGTGATAGCAGCTTGATTAGAGCTTGTAAAGAAATGCTGAAACTTTACTCCAGTCAAAAAAAGAACACTGTTAAACAAACAATAATGAATATTTGAAAGAAAATCTTTTTTTTTTATTTAAGAAAGTCGATGTGGACATGAAGCCATACACACACATACATTATCCTGTAAACGATTACACACACATGATAATAGACGTGCTTAGAATAACGGTTATCATCAGAGGAAATGCAATCGGCTACCCGGGTTCGAATCCCGTACAACATTATTTTCACTTTGAACTAATGCCCTTGGAAAATATAATGAATCCATATGTCCCCCCCCCTCCAGCTGTAGATAAATAGTAGGAAAGACTGTTTTTTTTTAGCCTTGTAAAGACACCCAGTTGGAATTCAAGCCAGCTTTAATCAGCATAATAATTACCTTGTGTCACATCCTCTCCGTGGTTAGGGATAGGGTTGGGTAAATAAATACTCAATCGTGTATATAATTACACATACATGAACACATAGACATATAGAATGCAGAATATTTCAAACACCACGCTAATGTAACCTCTTTGCGACCAGAATGTTTTCAATTAATGACCTTGACCTGTGTGTATAAAGTTCATTATAATAAAAGTTCCATATATAGGGAATTATTTGACTGAATGTAACGGCCGCCATTGGCAGCTCTTAAGGAAATTCAAATAACAATAAACAAATAAATAAACAAATAAAATGTTTAATTTAGTATGTCACATGATTCGTAATTCTCTTCTAATTAAATAATTAAAATAAAAAAATCAATAAATAATAATGTTGCTATAATTATATTTAGATTAAGAAGAAACGTTCGGTAAAAATAAACGTTGTCTAAATAATCAGCTGGAATAATATGTCGGAATAAGATCTGGCACGAGGAGCTAAGTGAAGAAATTTAGGTTTGAAGTTCAGATTGTATTTTCATATTTTTTCATAAAAGTTTTTTTTAAGAAAGGAAAGACGGAAAGAAACATAAATCCTAGAAGGCATATGGAAGAAAATAAGAGTGAAAGAAAAAAAGAAAGAAAGAAAGAAAGACTGAAAGAAAGACTGAAAGAAAGAAAGAAACAAACAAACAAACAAACAAAGGTCATAGAAGGCACCGTGGAGAAAAAACAGAAAACAGAAAGAAAGCGAGAAAGAAAATATTAAAGTCATTCGGAAGGAATGAAAGAAAGGAACAAGTATACGAAAGAAAAAGAAAGAAAGAAAGAAAGAAAGAAAGAAAGAAAGAAAGGGTCATACGAGGCATCGTGGAGGAAAGACATAAAACGGAAAGAAAATGAACAAATGAACGATAAAAAGAAAGAACAAATAAATAAAGAATTAAAGAAAGAAAGAAAGAAAGAAAGAAAGAAAGAAAGAAAGATAATAGAAGACATCCAGTGAGAAAGAATGAAGGAAAGAATGAAAGAATAAAACATGGCATCCATGAGGAAAAAAGAAACGAAAACGAACGAAAGAAATAAATAAAAGATGAAACAAAGAAACAAAGAAAGAAACAAAAAGAGTACATAATTGGCATCATGGATACATTGAATAAATAAATAGATAAATAAATAAAAACATAGAAAGTATACGTAAGAATAGAAATAGATAAACATCGAATGAATGGACGAAAAGAAAACGAAAAGAAAATTATGAAAGAACGAAGCAACGAAATAAAAAGAATAATTGGCTTTTTTTTCTTTCTCCCAAACTTGCATAACCATTATTTTCGACAAAAGGCATCATTTCCTTTCTCTTCTCTTCTCTTCTCTTCTCTTCTCTTTCTTTCTTTCTTTCTTTCTTTCTTTTTGCATAACCATTATTTTCTTTCTTTCTTTCTTTCTTTCTTTCTTTTTGCATAACCATTATTTTCTTTCTTTCTTTCTTTCTTTCTTTCTTTTTGCATAACCATTATTTTTTCTTTTCTTCTTTCTTTCTTTTTTGCATAACCATATTTTTTAACAAAAGGCATCATTTCCTTCTCTTCTCTTCTCGTGTCTTCTATTCTCTTTCTTTCTTTCTTTTTTCTTTTTTTTTGCATAACCATTATTTTCTTTCTTTCTTTCTTTCTTTCTTTCTTTCATAACCATTATTTTCAACAAAAAGCATCATTTCTTCTCTTCTCTTTTCTTCTCTTTTTCTTTCTTTCTTCTTTTTGCATAACCATTTATTCTTTCTTTCTTTCTTTCTTTTTTTCTTTCTTTTTCATTCTTTCTTTTTCTTTCTTTCTTTCTTTCTTTCTTTTTGCATAACCATTATTTCTTTCTTTCTTTCTTTCTTTCTTTCTTTCTTTCTTTCATAACCATTATTTTTCAACAAAAGGCATCATTTCCTTCTCTTCTCTTCTCTTTCTTTGCTTCTCTTTTCTTCTTTCTTTCTTTCTTTTTCTTTCTTTCTATCTTCATCATCATTTATTACTGTAATAATAATCTTTTTTATCAGTTTTCTATCTTTTGCTTTTCTTTCTATTTTCTTTGATTATATTTAATTACCACAATTGTATTTTGTTTCTTTCAATACTTTATTAATCATATTCATTCCATCCGATGTTTTACCTTTTCCATCATTTTCTTTATATGATTGCCCCCCCCCTCTCTCTCTCTCTCTCTCTCTCTCTCTCTCTCTCTCTCTCTCTCTCTCTCTATGATTCTTTCATTCTCATGGCTTAATCTCTTTTTGCCTTGCCCCTCCCCCTCTCTCTCTCTTCCATTTCTTCCTTTCGTCTTCTATTTTTCTTCTTTATTTGTTCTCTTCACACTCTTTTTTTTTTCGACAAAAGTTATGAATTAGGCTCGGGAAACATCAAAGGAAAAACATGAAAATAATTCGTCTTTTAAATACGTACAAACAGCAATTCGTACAATTTACTGTCAATTCATCCCCAGACATGTGTATGCAATCGAGCGCTCATGGGGGCGCGTGTTACGTAATGCTTATCGTCGAAGATAATAGACTCGGCGAGCCAATTTCAAGGCCGGGACGACGCTTATTGCTCTTCCCTGTTTACTAATGCCCTTAGGAAAGGAATGTATCAATCTCTTCCCCACCTCACTTCGGTCATTTCTAGATTGAATAGTAAAGTACACTCAGTTATTTAGATTCAGTGTGGCAACCGGTATAGGAGAAGGAAGAATCTGTATACCAGACATTAGAATTGTTGTCCGGGAATTTGTGAGATACTTGTGAATCATATTTTCTGTCATCACCTCATCCAAAAAGTGTGGTAGGCTATACACAAACATCTACCATTATAAAGTGAATCAACTGTGTGATCCATTTGTTAAGCTTCCGTTTGGTTAATGGTCATCATTGATGCCGATGGATATAGAACTCTTTGCGAGTTTTTCACAGCAGCATTAGATGATGGTTTTTCACTGCAGTCAGGGTGCAGTTGTTGTTTGGATGGTGTCGACTCTTCTTCTGATTGCCAATTAATCCAGACTTTTCCAAACGCTTGGGGACTGTTTCAATGTAACAATTACAATTGTTACGACCTTCACCTTCATGTTCCACAGTTTTCTCAGTTCTTTGGCAGGGTCATAGTATTTGTCAGTCTTTTCGTTTTCTTTCATTTTCACTCTGTGGTCCACCGGAACGGCAGAATCACCCAGATGAAAAATTATTCTCTTTTTGTTAATTAAGACTAGATATGGTCTCCTAGTCGGGATTAGGGGATCCCAGGGAGTCGCTTGAGTCTCATTCTCTTGGACAGATTCTGGTTTGTGCATATAGCATTTAGTAACCAGGTCAAAATTTAATTTCTTGCACAATTCGTAATCCATCTCCTTGTACTCCCTTTGTGCTAGTTTACTGCTTTCGATTATTATTGGATTAATCGTTTCGTCTCTGTCGTGACGCATTCTACAATAAGGCATTGTCTTGTGCTTCAATTCTGAAAGATTCAGTTTCTGTCTTGAGATGTCCCTTTCATAACCATGTGCAGGTCCTCTCCTGCACGATCCCTCCAGTTTGTCACTTGAAGTATCCATATTGTTGTTTTCCTTTCCATTTCTGTTTTCTAGTTTTGCTTGTTTTTCTGCCGTAATTATTCTTTCTTTGCTCTTGTTAGTTCATTCTTCGTGTGTTCGAATTGTTGCACCTACACAATCTTCAATATTGGCGAAACACTTCCCTCCTTTTTTAACACATATAGTATGTATATGTGATCTCTCTGATGTAATACCTTGTGCATTGTCATTCTTCTGAGGGGTAAAGAGTTTACTCAAAAAAGATGTCCTGGCTATGGCACTAAACTACATCCAATAGTGAGCTCAAGTTTTGAGATCTGCCATTACTCTTAGGTACATTCTGACCACTGGTGGTAGTACGCAGTGGGGTCCTATCTATAGGTCAAATAGATTTCTTTTTAATTATTTTTATTTGAGAAGACCGTATGTAAAAGTATCTTAAGAAACATCTACTCAATAAATGTAAATATGAAAGTAAAATGAACCGATTCCCTAACCTAGAGGCATAAAATAACCCTAATATATTTGATGTCTATAAAACCAATCAATAAAAAACATGATGCACTTTATGCAGGGACCGAAAGAAAAACCTTTAGATTTTTATCTCTCTCTCTCTCTCTCTCTCTCTCTCTATATATATATATATATATATATATATATATATATATATATATATATATATATATATATATATCTCTCTCTCTCTCTCTCTCTCTTTCTCTCTCTCTCTCTCTCTCTCTCTCTATATATATATATAATATATAATATATATATATATATATATATATTTATATATATATATATACTCCTTCCCATCAGAATATACAAAGTACTTGATTCACTCGCACCTATATGTTATATGTTGCTTCTTATTCATAATATAGCATCATAAACTAATTGAGCCATTATCTGCTTAAGCTTCTAGTGAGCAAATAATTTTATCAAATAAATAAGTAAATATGCTACTAAACTTTGTTTTTAAGTCATATATGCATCCATTCTGTCAGACTTTTTTTTATTGTATTCTCATTTACATATCAATGTATTTTTACATTAGGACTCACTTGCACAAACACTTCACACAGACGTTAGTTCTTACTCATCTCTGTCTACCATATATACACATTTTCATACGAGGTGTGATAAAAAATCAAGATTGATGAAAGTTTTTAAATTTTAAATTTAAAGGAAACAACTTCTATAAAAAAGTGAAAATGTGCTGAAGTCTAAACGGTTGTCTAGACATGTAGACAATAGAGTGCCAATTTGGAAAAAAACATGTAGACAGTTACAATACTTTTTGACCAGCACTTTTATTGCAAACACATGATTGTGAAAATCCATACTCACCCACCAACCTTCCTGTGACTTTTTCTTTTTTCCTAAATTGAAAATTCATCTTAAGATTTGATGAAATGCTACACCACAGAACATTTAGAGGTGTTTCGAGAAATTACAAATTCACCGGAATAAGTTTTTAAATTCCATGGGGACTATTTCTAAAAGAATTAGCGTTTAATTCATTGTTCATTTGTATCTTGATAAATACAGCTTCAATCTCAAAACTTTTTTTTAACGTGATCCGTATATAGGTAAACCTCGTGGAGTTTGTACCATTGCCTATGCTGTTGGAATAATCTCATTACGGACAAGATATTTGAATACTTCAGTTCGACTACATTTAAAGATTTGAACTTTCAAGTATTCCCAGACAAATTTATAGCAAGTAGATTTATCTGGTGAGCGAACCGGTTATGAGATTTTGCCACGAAGTCAAATGAAGCGCTTTGGAAAAAGCATAATATTTACCATTTTCACGACATGATTACAGGTAAAATGGCATGGCTGCTACCGCTCACACAGATTGCGTGGTGGCAATTCAAAAGGATGGAAATCATTCTGTCAGGAAGTGCGTCCCGGTCTCCTGCCTCAGAAATTGCTACCCGGTGACTATTAAAATAACGTCCCCAGCTATGCCGTCTCAGATTTTCTTTTATTCATGTTTGTTTAATGTCTTGTTTTTAGTTTAAATAAACAAGAATTACGACAAAAATCTATCTATATTATTTTGTTTATCTATCCATCTCAGTCTATTCCAAACTATGTATCCATCTTCATATCTAAACAAGAATTACGATAAATTACGATAAATAAACAAGAATTACGACAAATTTCTATAAATGAACAAGAATTACGACAAATTACGATAAATAAATAAGAATTACGCCAAAAAAGAGAAGCCCCCTCTCTAAAATACATTTAACGCCCTAAGTTGGTTGTTTTCTTTCAAGTAACACCGACATAGCTGGGGACGTTATTTTAATAGTCACCGGGTAGCAATTTCTGAGGCAGGAGACCGAGACGCACTTCCTCATAAATTACCATTTTTCTTATGAAGATTTCTATGCATTCATATTTTGGGACTGCTATATGTTCATATTTCTGGACTGCCATATATTCATATTTTTTTATTAAGATGAAAGAAAGGAACATATTGATACGGTAAAAAAAAGATTCCAGCAACCAACTCAGATTTCCTCTCATCCAGACAATAGGAATTGATCTCTGTGATTCGTACTTCATGAACAACATTTAAAAATGATAACATTTTTTACAGTTGCTTAAAAGAAAAAACCAGAAGACCATCACCCCAGTTCTTGTGTTCCAAGATGAACAACGCATGAGCAGATAGATGTATTTTCTGACTTAGTTTGCAAAATATATCAAGGCTGAACAACTAGTTCTTGCGATATTCAATGAATATACAAAGGATTAGATGTTACCCCGCAAATACTTATATCTATCTATCTATCTCTCTCTCTATATATATATATATGTGTGTGTGTGTGTGTGTGTTTGTGTGTGTTTGTGTGGAAGTGGGTAAATATGGTAACCACTTGAAAAGGAAGGCAACAAAGATTCCTTAGAAGAAAATTGTCTCAAATTGATAAGATTCTTTCAGTAAATGGACAACATATAAATCGATTATTGATATGTTGCATCAAGACGAGAAAATATTTTACTACCAGGCAGAAGAGATGACGACAGAGAGAAAAGCTACGTAAGTTTTTTAGAATAATAATACATAATAATCTATTCAAAAAACTATTTTGTCTGCTCCAACATTTGTCTACACACGCGAACAATCTCTTAAATATATATATATATATATATATATATGCATGTGTGTGTGCTTGTGCTTGTGCGCGCCCGTGTATCATGTTTTGTCCAGTTCCTGACTGTACAAAAATAACCGCAGATTCTTATATAGCCTTCCTCAAAGAGAACCAAAGAACTAAAAAAGCAAATAATCATCTTTAGGAGAACCATCATATTTATTCAAAGATAATGCCCCTTCGCATTCAGCACATAAAACTACGAACTACCTGCAAAGGTTAGGCTGATGTGGACATCGGCAGATGAACTGGCAACCAATATCCCTGGCCTTAAACCCAACTGAATAATCGTGGACCGTTCTGACACGAAGTGTTAACGAGAATGGACGCCAAATTAGTAACAAGAATGACTTGTGGCAGGAAATAGTAAACGTATAACGTGGAATTACATCGGAGGAAATCCAGAAATTGCCATGTTCGATGGACCAAGTCAATTTTAAAAAAAGATAACATATCTCATATTAACCAACTCCATTGTCATTTTTTAATCCTGTTTACTTTTTTTATTTCGATTTAATTTCAACTTAGTTACTATAAGTATCTCGGAAAATCTGTAAATAAAGCTATCAATGTGTTAATTTCTTTTTACAGGTTTTTTCTTTTATTACACCTCGCTAATAATTTAACTCGCTAATAATTTAAGTAAATTAGGTTAATGACCGTAAGTTCTGTTCCCCTGTTTTTAGAACCTCACAATTTTGCAGAGTAGGTGTATGCACATGTTGTCCTTATTCTCTGATAATTCCGTTAAATTCCAACGAGTAAGCTTGAATTTGATGGAAAACTCATTAATAATTTGAAAAATTAAAATGTATTTATTTATCTATTTTTTACACGTAAGCCTCTCCTGTTCCATTAGTAATTTCCTTGTAATGAAATATCTGGATCCCAAGTTCCTTGAAAAATTAAGAGTTGATTGTGGAAGATGAATCAATATATCCATATCCCGACAATCACAATATGTACCTCTGAATTAAGTGCAAGGACAAGGAATGGGATTATTTTGAAGAATAAATGTTATCATACCATTCCCTTGAAGTATTGGTTGTTATCTGTCTGGTCATAAAGTTATAATAGATTAATCCATGTAAAACAAGTTAACTAATAGAGACATGAGAACTCAGTCAAAGCCAACGTAAAACATACACACACGCACATTATATATATATATATATATATATATATATATATATATATATATATATATATATATAATAATATATATTACGAGAGTTTATAATTTGCTTGAAGCATTGTGTCTATATTGGTTAGGAGGTTGATTTAGAAGGCTATCACAATGCAGGAGTAAAGAAAAATAATAATAATACGGTAACAATGGTGTTGTGTGTTAACCTGTATTTAATTCTTGAATTTTCGAGATAATATCTCTTTTTCAAAAGATCACTGGAACTGAATCACTCATACAAAAATAAAACTGCATTCACGTAAACATACAACACGAGAATACAGTTATATAAAACTACCATCATTTTCAAAAAAAAATTCATTTAAAAAGAAATGCCATAACTAAAGTGATTCAGTTCCAATGATCTTTTGAAAAAGAGATATTAAATACAGGTTAACACACAATACCATTGTTATCGTATTATTATTATTTTTCTTTACACCTGCATTGTGATAGCCTTCTAAATCAACCTCCTAACCAATATATATACATATATATATAACTTTTTTGTCAATAGAAAAGTGCTTATTACTGGCCTGTAGACCAAGAGTAAACCTAAAATGAATGAATACAATCTTCAACTAAAGCATGTGTCATCTGGGGATTGCTTATTTTAATACATGAAATGGGATTATTGAGACTGTCTCGGAGGGCGATTAAAAATTATCTCTTTTGGGTTAAATATCCATTTATTTATGTGCATATATTTCTGGAATAAATTACTTTGGCATAATTGTCATACATAAAGTTTCAACCAATATTTCATTTCACATTTCTAAATGTGATTTTCAAATTGACTTCCAGTATTTCATAATAATCTTTTATATAATTATAACATTAACTTTTACTAAGTTTCCTTTCCTTTAGCAAGATACTTCTTTCATAATGATTTCTGTTAGGGACAGTGTTCTTTGGAGCCAAAATCTCAACTAGATCACTTATTACGTCAAAAAGTTAGATTTCTCTCATCTGATCATAGTATATTCCTCTAGAATGAAAGACGCTCATCAATACTTTCATGTACAAATGTTGTATGAGTTTACAAGTCGCTAAACTTTACAAAAAGGATCTTATGAGTTCGACATGCTTTGAGGTCTGGTCTATACAGAGTTTTATTATATCTTGTTACTTCCACTCAATCGACCTCCAGAATATTTCATGAGATTTTTGTTGTAATATTTGGGTTCTGATCTAACCAACAGTTTATTTTTCTACCATGCCAGATTCAATTGCAACAGTCTTTCCTTTCTTGAATGTTAGAATGATGTTTCGAACATTTCATTATTGACTTAGTTCATTGCCCGTTTGACTGTATGTTCACTATTATGTCTATAACAATTAATTTCAACCCATTTAAACAGCATTTTATATCCACTGACTGACTTGTTGGCTCTAATAACCTTGGTTCTAATTTCTAAACTAACTTCCAAAAATGGGAGCTCTGTTTTTTATTCTGATCTGATTAATTAAAAGTTCTTCTTTATATTAATCAGACTTACATTTTAACTGCTCTCGCCTAATAGGAAAACGTAACAACTATTTCCAAAGTTATTCTCCATAAATAAGTAAAAATCTAACACCTTGTCAATAATTTGAGTTATGATATTTCATAGAAACATAACGTATATATTTATAGATGTATAAGTAAAGTTGTAATGATAATTGAATTTTTAATAATAACAGCATGAAATAACGGCTATAAGAACAAACTATATCAAACACCAATTGTTAATACGCAAGAGAATAGCTGGTGTATGTTACGTAGAGATAAAGATGAAATAGTTTATGATATAATAAGTGAATGCAGCAGACCAGCACAAAATGGATACAAGATGAGACACGATTGGGTGAGAAAGGTGATCCACTGGGGATTGTGCTAGAATTTAAAGTTATCTATGCTGACAAATGATATATGAACAAACCAAAATCTGTTCCAAAAGAATGAGAGACATAAAATCTCTGGTATTTTGAGATACACAGAGATCACATAATCTCGGCCGTACAACAGACCTACAGTTAATTGAAGAAAGATTGTCATTTAGTTGATTTTGTCGTACCAGTGGATCACAGAACAGCAAATGAAGAGTGTGCGGTGACAGAGATGTCACCATAAACCATGTATTAAGCAAATGCAGGAAACTAGCTCAACGAGAATATAAAGCTAGATACGACTGGATTGAGAGGGTGGTCCACTGGGAATTATGCAAAATAAACAACTAAATTTTGACCATCCAACAAAATGGTATATGGTATAAACAAGAATCGGATTTTTTGAATTGAACACATGAAATTCTCTGTGACTTTGAAATTACGACGGGTCACCTTATCCCAACCAGAAGACCAAAAAAAAAAGGAGAGAACTTGGCAACTGCTAGATTTTGCAGTTCTAGCAGATTACAGTGAAGGGAAACGAAAAAGTAGCCATACCCGGACCTTGCTAGAGAATTGAAAAAGCTGTGGAATATGAGGGTGAAAGTGATCCCAAGTGTAATTGGGGCACTTGGAATGGTCCCAAAAAGCTTGGAAAAAAGAATGAAGGAACTGGAAATCAGAGGAAGAATTAAGACCATCCTGAAAATTGCATTGTTAAAATCGGCTAAAGTAATTAGAAGTGTTCTGGATACCTGAGGAGACTTGTTGTCACTCAGACACTAGTGAAAGACCATCAGCGAACCCTGGTGTGAAAAACTCAAAATGAGTGATAATAATAATAATAATAATAATAATAATAATGTGAATATATGAGAATACTATATATATATATATATATATGGAGGTTAAATGTACTGGTATAGAAGTAATAGTGAATAACACAGTTAAACGTGCAATGCTCTATTGTCGATGACCTACGTCCTACGGACATTAAGGAAAGCATTCCCACATATTTTGAGATCCATTAAAACACATCAACTACAAGAAAAATAATAATAATAATAATAATAATAATAATAATAATAATAATAATAATAATCACAAGTTCAAAGTTTGTCTCGTTCTTTTCCTTCCATATGTTCTATTTGCTTTGTTTTCTTTTATAGTTTTTCCCTTTACCTATAAATATAGATTGAGGACCCAGAGGTTGAATGCCACAAATATTCTTATTGAATTATGTAAACGTTTTCCTCTCTTTCTGTCTCCCTTCACCTATTTTCTTGTCCAATTCACGTGCCAATATTTTTTTTTCAATCTCTTCTCTATTCTCTCTGTGGCATCATATTATTATTTTTTGTTTCTTTTGCTATTTACTATATTTTTGTTCATTATTCTTTGTTTCTCTTTTTATTTTCTGTGTTTCCTTTTTTTATAAGAGTTATCCACCTCCAACTTCTTGTGCTCAACACTTTTTATTGTCTTAGTTGTAAAAAGATGTTTCGTTCATTTAAATCCTGCTAATTGTTTACATTGTGCTTCGTATTTTATTTTGCTTTTGATTTACAACGTTTTGATTAACTTGCAAAATCTCTAAAAATACAATCTATTATTTTGGAACGAATTTCCAATGCCTTGCTTTGCTATGATAACTTTAAAGTTAGATTATTTATAAAATGGTGTAGTAATCTTTTTCTTTCGTGACAATGGGCTTAGGTCTAATGAGTATGACAAACTAAACTGCATCTAAAGGTTCCAGTTCTGGAGATCTGAAGAGTATGAAATTTCCCTTAATTTTCTTTACACTCATGTCCACCCACTGTTAAGGTCAAATCTATGCGCCAAATATAATTGAAATAATTCATATTCGATAATACCTTAAAAGAAAAATAAGAAGCAAATACACAAAAAATGAACGCGATTTCACAGCCTCTAGGCATAAAAGAACCCTTGACATATTGACATGCCATTAATATCAATCAAATACTCAAATATGTTACTTGACTATACGAGTTCATCAGTTTCCGAAGCGGTGAGAAAGATTTAACTGTTTTTAGAAATGTCATAAGTGCCAAATCATGGGTCATTTGACGACGCTACCGAGGCATGAAAAAACAAAGATTTATTAGGTTCATAAATGTCAGGATATGTTAACTATGAAAAAAGTTTTAAGCGTTAAAACATGCGAGTATTACTCAGGGAATCTTTCCATGAATGTTTCCTTTTGTTCTATTCGATCAAATTCAGTCGTCAATCTCTAAAAAATCAGACAAGTGTCAGAATTTAGCCAATGAAATCATATACATTACTTGTGACTCGGACTAAATCCAGCCATAGTTTAATAGTCGAAATTCTTAACGATGCTTTTAAAATTTAAACTTATCCACACAGAAAAAAACTATCTTCACAAATTGGACTGAAGAGTTGTTTTGTTTTCTGTCCGATGCGTGGTTATTATAACCAGGTAAAGTTTTACGAGTTCAAAAGGGGTTCATTAGTTTTATAAGCAGTGAAGAACATTTGACAGCGCTACCGAGTTTTCAAAATTGCATATAAATTTTAAAATCTTTTGTCCGGTATACATTTATTTTTGGAGCCATTATTTTAGGTAAACATTTAATTAACATTTTTCAAAGTATTAAAATATAATGATAGATTTAGATTATTTGGATTATAGCCTATTTCAGGAAGCCTAGACCAAGTGTCTTAGGATTCCAATCTTCAGATGCGAATGATGAATTACTTTTATGGCAGTTGAAACAGATTTTTTTATTGTCCTGAGTTCCAAAGGATACACAGTGGAACAGAGGAAAAATAAAGAAAATCTGTTTTCAACTGCCGTAAAAGTAATAAAGAATTCATCATTCGCATCTGAAGATTGGGATCCTAAGACACTTGGTCTAGGCTTCCTGAAGTAGGCTATAATCCAAAGAATCTAAGTCTTCTATTGTATCTTTTACTTATATATTTGCTCTGTGACTCTGACAATAAGAGCACACATTGAGCGCTACAATCTGCGACACTGTTTAAAAAAAAATTCCATGTCGTAAGGAAGATTTCTTCTCCGGATTTTTGGATTATATATATATATATATATATGTGTGTGTGTGTGTGTGTGTGTGTGTGTGTATGTGTGTGTGTGTGTGTGTGTGCATGTGTGTGTGCATGTATGTGTGCGTGTTGTATGTGTGTGATAACTTGATATACACAAGTAGATTTCAACGCGGGTATATATTCTGTAATTTCTTGAGATAATGTCATTTTTAAAATTTCTTTGTTTCCTCCTCTTGTATTCCACAGCCTTAAGCATTAAAGTCTTTTCTTTTAACAAGTAGATGATTGATCTCTTGATAAAATGATTGTTCCAGGACTGTTGAATTTAGCAACAGAAAGATTCATATCTATACTTATTTATCTGACATCTTTCCGAGTTTATTGTTTTATTTTTTTGAATAATTATTATTGGGCCAAATCGTCTGGGTAGAATGCAAAGGGTCGGATATTGAGACTTAAGACAGACCAATGAACCCATGCTGTCTGTTGCCTATATCTGCTGTCTGGATTAAATTAACTGTCAGAATCTACATTAGTACTTGAAGGGTAATTTAATTTCCCTCTGTTGATGGAGAAAAGGTCACGGCTGATAAATTGAATAGACAAATAAAAACAACAAATAAAGAGATAGATAGAATTGAGGCAGTGGTAAAGGAGTTGATGTGAGAATTTTTCCTTACTTTTTAAAACCCTCTGTTTAATGTATTATCTATATTTTTAGGCCAACGAATAACGTGTAGAATATTTCAATTACAATTTTTGCTTTGAGAGTAGAAAATTAAACACCTTTGTATTGATAGATTTCAAATTCATTTTCAAAAAGGACTCTTTACTTTCTAGCTGCCCAGAGATTTGTATACAAAAGACAGTGACGGACTTAACAAAACGGTTATAATCGTGGGAACTGGTATCTGACACCTGAATTGAAATATGAAAGAAACCACAGGACATGTTTTTTTAAATTAAGTTGATATCTTAAGTGTCACATTACAAACGCATTTGCAACATATTTTTCACAAAATATTGTGAAATATTTCAGTAATAGTATTAACTAAAAATAGCAAAAAAAGAATTGTTTACTTTCTTTATTATATGTGGATATATATTTTATTTATTAATCACGTAAACAGGTTTGATCGTGGGTGGCTTTATTCATGTTTACTTGGGCTGGAAGATATATCCATATTAAAATAAAGAAATCAAACAATTACTAATTATTTTTAATTCAATTATTCTTCTCCAAGACTGGTTGCCATACTAAGGTTAAAGAGTCCAATTTGTCTAACAACCTACCCATAGCTGGAGAAAGAATAGATGGATTCTTACCTTTCTCAAGTGAATTGGCGTGATATGAAATAAAAACAGCTTCGTTCAGGATTAGAACTCTGATTGCCGAGCATACTTTATAAGATTATTACTATTACGCCACGCGTGCCTTCATCTATAATAAATACATCTTTAATAGTAACAATTACTATTTGTAATCTTTCGGATTTAAATTAATAACTAACAACGAAGATTGTAAAAATAAGCAGTTATAATTTAATTGTTGAGAGGTAACTCAACGAGTAATAATCTTTTTAAACCTTTTGAATGTGGCTTTCTGGTAGAATTGAGACAAGGTTATTTATCGAAAAGAATTATCTGGCAAAAGTACGACTAAATCTGAAATAATACCTGAGGAGTTTTGGAATTATTTATACTTTTGCACATTTGTCTTCAGTGTTGATTTAGAAAGTATATTTACGTATATTTACGTATGTATATGGAAAGACATATTCAAGCCCACATTACTCATTTTTGTATTCTACTTCAATTTTTACTAATGTAAAATTGGATTGAATTTAACAAACCAAAATTTTTCAGATTACTTATCTTTAAAACTCATTAGTCAAATGCTAATAGCAACAGAGACGGTTAATTAAATTTTCAGTCGTAAATAGAAATAAACAAACAGTCGAGTATAAAAGCAAAAAAAAAAACAGTTTTAGCTTCAAAACAACGTTAATAGAAAGAATTGGATATAAACCAAATCTGTAATAACCTCAAGCCGTGCATATCTTTCTTTCCTTTTTCCCTTCTAATAATTTATTTTCTTTTTAAAAACTACTTAGTGTTTGCCATATGGTTTTGTCCTGTTATTTTTGCATTATCTATGTATATTTTCATTTTTAAAACCGAGATAATTATGCATAAATTTCATTATAGTTTGCTTGCGGAACTTTAACAAGATTTGTCAGATCAAAAAAGCCGGGAAGAGCAAGGTGTAAAGTGTCAAAGATTCTCTGACAAAAGTTATGTCAGCTTTGGAGAAAAGTGAATAAAGCAAGAATAAAACGAGGCCAAGCCAACGTGAAACGAGAAGAGAGAAAGTGGAAAAAGTTTGGCAAATATTTGTGATTGGCTAAAAGTCGAACAGCCAAAAGCGAATATTTCTGACTGCCAAAATTTGCTTAGATTATTTCAGACTGCCGGAATTTGCAAAGTTAATTCATTTGACACCATATTTACCTTTTGCGCATTTTTTGAATATAGATTTTTTTTAAATTAATAAATCTGAAGTATGTAAAGTGTTTTTGTTTCGAGAAATAGAATTTGATTATTCGAAAATCATATTATGTGTATCTGTCTGTGTCTCTCTATATTTTGTTACAACCTCTCTCTGTCTCTGTCTGCCTCTCTTACTCTCTCTCTCTCTCTCTCTCTCTCTCTCTCTCTCTCTCTCTCTCTCTCTCTCTCTCTCTCTCTTACACACACACTCACCACTGTCTCTGTCTCAGTCTCTGTCTCCACCCTCTCTCTCTCTCTCTCTCTCTCTCTCTCTCTCTCTCTCTCTCTCTCTCTCTCTCTCTCTCTCTCTATATATATATATATATATATATATATATATATATATATAGATAGATAGATAGATAGATAGATAGATAGAAGATAGATAGATATATAGATATAAATATATGCTGAAAAAAGAACAGTATATATGCCGCTAACAAAACTTTATCTGATAATGACTATTTTTTGGCCAAAGCATAATTACCACTAACCCAGATCGTCCCAGCAGTGCCTTAGGATATCACCAGACTTTGTTGGTTTTATAAAATGAGGAGTGTGTAAAGTGTTTTTTATTTAAGAAATAGAATCCGATTATTCGGAAATGATATTAAACGCATCTGTCTGTCTGTTTCTTCTACTCTCTCTCTCTCTCTCTCTCTCTCTCTCTCTCTCTCTCTCTTTCTCTCTCTTTCTCTACTAATATATATATATATATATATATATATATATATATATATATATATATATATATGTACTGAGAAAGAATAGCTGTGTGGCAAACAAACCTTCATATGATAATGACTCTGTTTCAGCCATGGTTTTCTAGGCCAAATTAAAATTACCACTAACCAAGACCGCCCTACCATTATCTTAAGTTACCACCAGAGTTACTTTACAAGGTTATTTGTGAGGAACAAATTAATGGCCAAAAATAGGACTAAACTAATATACTTAAAAAGCTAATCTATTAATAATGGAGATTCGGTTCCGGTTTTTGTCTGTAACAAAAACTACGTCACTGCCTACGTCACACTACCTAAAATCGTCATAACATAGAATAAGTACACTCAAAATTTGAGCATGCAATGTTAGACAGTCCCCATTGGGTTTTTTAAACAAGTTTTAATAAATACATACCTGGTATTATCTATCTATATATAGTTTGTTTTATTTTAATATATATTTAAAGTTATCAGAACTAAGTTTCCATTTCAATTTTTTAAATTTTTACTCCTTTAATAAATTTATTTTATTTTTTACTCCTTTAATAAATTTGATGATTTTACTTTACTTATGATACAAACTCTCTGATATTAAATTTTCAACTCCGATCCCCTCAGGCAATATTTATTTTACGTCGCCCAGAGAGGTTTTTTTTTATTTTGCTAGTTATACTTAAATATACTAAATTTACAACATATTTTCCGCGAAGATTCTGAAATAGCCAGTTGCGATCAATTGTTGACACGTACTTTAGTTAGTATTAATCGATTTAGACCTTCTGAATGTAAAAGACACGCAAGAAATTACTATTTTAGACTGACGGATTTAAATTGTACGCAAACGAATATAACCACCATTTTAATTCCCTTTCATCGTGTAAATGACACAGTGGCAATCTTTAATGTGATGGAGCACAGAGTTTACCAAACAAAATTATGAAAATTCCTTCTCTTAAATCTCTTAAATCTACCGTGGCCATTTATGCACAAACATATTGTGGATTTTGGTTTAGATTAGTATTAGTTCTTGCTTTATATTATGATCCACGTTTTTTGGTGGCCCTATTTTAGCTTATTTCGGTACAAAGCCAGAAGGATAAGGTAACATATACACTACAGTAAGAATTGAACGGATTTTGTATTGATCTGCTACCCTAAGTTGCTTACCACTATACACCGCCCAACTATTTGAAGACAGTTTAGGCAAGTGTTGTTCTATTGCTATTGAAAATATTGTATCCGCTAAAATAGATTATATGGTTAGTTTTTTAAAAAGTACTGTATAAGTTGTGGGTAGGAACATAATCATAACTGACTATTAAACCAGTGTTATTCCTACAATCAGTTCCTCGTGCATATATCAGAATGTATAAATTTTTACGAAACATATCTTATTGTTTAATTATACATGTTCATTTTCGCACCATTTCTGTATCATGAAATAGCTATAGATTTGAATGTGCATATGTGTATTTATTAATGATTATGCTTGTGTGTGTGTGTTAAGCAATGAAAAGAAACAATACATTAAAATAATTTCTTAAATAAAATAAAATAAAATAAAATAATGTATGTCCTTCTATGTCTGTTTACACTGTTGCTTTGTTAGATTTTATTCAATATATACGCATATCCAATATTTCACTCCTTCAACCGCCGTTGGGTGATGAAAGCGTGTGAATTACTTAATTAGGGAAAAAAACAGTCTCATTAGTAAACGAGAAAAACACTGGAAATGTGTCAACATTTTTAATGAAGAAAGTTAAAGTTCTTGTTCACTATTTCCCGCCTTTCTCTCAAAAGTAGAAGAAAACATTTACTTACATAGAATTGATGTTAAAACCATGAGGTCGTAAACCATAGATCTTTTTACTTTTTCACGTCTCTGTGTACTTGGTCCATTGAATACTCCACCACCACCACCACCACCACCACCAGCAATTTTTGTCTGCTACTGAGATACAGTACTAAAGTAAATCAAATACATTGATTCTGAATCTTTATTCAGACAAGTTCCACCTCATTAGGTCTTTGAAATATATATATAAATACATATCATTTGTACATAACATTCCATAGATTGGTATTGTATTAATATTAATATTAATACTGTATATACTATATAGAGCCGCGTGGGCTAGTGGTTAGAGTCGTAGGAAATGGTCTCGTCGGTTCGAGTTCAATTCCTAGACGAAGCTGTTGGCATTTCACATAGTGCTAATACCCTTGGTAAAAGTATGAATCCATATATTCTCCCTCCCTTTTATTGGTTAAATAGTAGGGCAGAGTGGGCCCTTCAACCTTGGTAGGTAACCAGTCTAGGAGAGGGATAACTCTCAATTCAAAATTCCTGAGGTCGGTCGTTGATTGGGTTTGTGGCAACCCTTGATGCACCAATTCTTTCCTATCGACTGTGCCAAAAAGTGTGGATGGTCACACAAGCCTTCACCACTATAAACAAATTACTGTGTGGGTGTTTTTTGTGTGTGAACCCTCATGCGTCGAAAATCGACGAAAGAGTCCATAATATACTATATTTACGATTTATTAATCGATTAATCTTAATGGCATGTCAACCCTTCTAGGTTATTTTGATACCATGACGTTATGTAATTGTGTTCTTTACACATTCGGGTTTACATTTTCGTAGTTGTTTCTCAAGAGTTTTTTTGTTTACACACGGTCCAAATACGATTACTTTTTGAATGGATAGAAAAACTCCGGATCAGAGTGGACCTGGGAGTAATGACAATGAAAGGGGACTCCAAACACCTCAGATCTGAAGCCTCACCATTATATGCAGTTTATAATCATACCCAGTTCACAACATTTGTATTTTTTAGTAACTATTAGGGTCCCATCTATGTGTCAAATAGACTCGTTTGAAAATTATTCGTATTCGTCAAGAACGTGGAGAAAATATCTTAAAAAGAACTACACAAAAATGTAAATATGAATGAACAATGACAAATCTCTGGACATTCAATAACCCTAAACGGTAAATAAAATCAACCTACCAGTTTATCATATACTAGATTCAATATCAGAATAGTTGATTTAGTTTAAAACTTTTAACCCATTGGGAAAAAAACTGTTGCTCTGTATTACGATCGCATTCCAGGCAAAGATTTTCTTCTTTACAGGAATCCATAAAACTATAAAAAGAGATACAAAGATGGAATTAATTTTCTATACGAAATCTAATGAGGCTGAATTCATGGCTAGAAATTCTCCTTTCAGTCATTTTTTCCTCCTAACATGTTTTATTTTCAGTTTTTTTGCTATAGCCATTTTAACCTTATCAACTAATTTTTCAAGCTGCAGTTTCTTCGAACTAAACAACTAGTTAGAAATTATTGCAAAAGTCAACGGACAAAAAGTATTTATTATTTAGTTTTAAGATTATTTCAAGTTGTCGCCTTAGTGAATAGACATTAGTTGTTTTTGTTTTTTTTACATCTTTCTTTTTATTTTAACTCGTTTCATTTTGATCGTATTAATCCTATTAATAATGACTATGATTATTAATATCATCATTAAGTCTTTAACATTTTAATGTCTTAACGTTTTTTTTTTTCGTATATGAAACTGCCTTCGTTCGTGCTTATTTTTGCGTTTTTTTTTTGCTGCTCTACATTTCTCGTTCTCTTTCCTCTTTATTCATCATCGTTTCATTCATTTTTCTTTTCTATTATGCTATCTGTATTGGATGTAATTAGAATCATAATTTATGTTCATAATTGACTCGGGTAGGCAAATCATGTCCGTAGCATTAGGATGTAAAAATAACTTATTGTACATATTGATCCTGAATATTACTCACATAGAGCAAATAGAGTGGAAATTTCAGATCACATTTTAGCTATGTGTGAGTCTACAAATTAGACAGACACATAGATAAAAGTATTTATTTTTCCACGAAAAAATTGACATTGTTTCACATTCAGAGAAGTTTTTAGTCTAACGAGAAGACTTCAGTTTTCCTTCTCTTAGATCGGTTGTTTAACCAATGTTAAAGAGCCCAGTCTGTCCTACAACATACCTATAGCTGGAGGGAGAATAGTTGGATTCGTACCTTTCTCAAGAGTATTAGCGCAATGGGAAATGAAAACAGCCGCGCCCAGGATTAGAGCTCGTCTCCCTATCCATTTCATATGACGGTAACCATTACACCACGCCTCTACAATTGGGTGTAAATTTCAAATTGACTTCAGCCTTTAGAAAATTGATATTTTTTTAGAAAAAGGAAATAATTAGAAAGGGATTTGTTGTATAGATTTTTCGGTTAGCCCCATCGTGTCAACTATCTCAGTCTCTGATAATTACCCGGCATAGACTAGTACTTTACCTCGAAATTCATTAGTTTTTTTCTTTTGTATTTCAAAACTGTTCATCAATGAAAAACCAAGATATTTAGCATATTAAGCAGAAATATCGTTAAAATGTTAATTATTGATTCGAAAACCTTATTTATTTATCTTTTTCTCAGATGTTTATTAAATTAATCATTTTCCTTTTCTTTTCTACACAGTTCTAAGAGAACAATTTACTAAACTGTCTTAGAATCTTAGAATACACCAGGAATAAGATTGTAACCCCTGCTGTTGTGTAAGATTATTGCAGGAGGTATCGTGTGTATGACAATACACTGCATGTGGTGGTAAGATACCAGCTGTGTAGTCCTGGAAAGTTTACAGTACCGCTTTATTCTCAGATACACTCTAAACTGGAGTTAATACCTATTAGGGTCCCATCTATGAGTCAAATAGATCTGTTTAAACTTATTTGCATTCAAGACGACCGATAGATCATTTTCTTGCAAACCAAATATTCAAAGATTTTCTCAATTATAGTATTTTATAAATCAGAATAGTAATATTTGACAGTATTTATTACCAAAATCGACAGCATTTCAAAATGTGTAGCCAAAATGAAATGACATAAAAATTCATGAAAGGTGTACTTGATTTAAAAAAAAAATTGTTTGGTGTTCACATATATTGACGATAATATCTCTCTCTCTCTCTCTCTCTCTCTCTCTCTATATATATATATATATATATATATATATATATATATATATATATATATAAACTACGAAAAAGCGTATACATTTTAAAAGAGGAATTTCTAAAAAGAAAAGTAGGGAATCCTTATAATTAGATATTTCATTCTAAGTTGATCTTTATTCTTTTTTCGATCAATCTCATCAGAGAAATTCAGTTGATAAATGTTTGGAGTTACGAATGGGATTGTAATTAAACATATTTATATATATATATATATTGATAATATCTATTATTATAGTAAAGCTGAGCGAATAACTTTTGCTACCTAAAGGCTTTTTTAGGTAGTTTAATGATATAAAACACATCCCAAAATATGATTTAATCCTTAATAATAAAAAATATACATCGATATTTGTTCTGTTTAAAAGAAGGGGGCCTAAATTTTCAATAGAGGGTTTCTACAAAAATTAGTAGATAACAATAAAATAACGTCGGTTGTTTTTGTGGACGCTATTACGCTTCGGAGTCTTAAAAATTCAATTTTTTCAAAAGTCGCATTTTTTTATAAAAATGCTAACGAAGTTACTTCCCTTTAGTCAATAAAATTAGAAAATTTTTCTTTTGAAAAATTTAAAAAAAATTAATTCCATATGTTAAAGTATGTATGTATTTTCAAAAAAACATTTTCATATATATGGTTATTTACGGTCCAGAATATAACATTAAGAAAGGATCTTCAAATAAACACCATAAGATCTAATTTGACAGCCTGATGATTGCGACTTAGCAAGGCAACCTGGGTAGCTGTCTATAATAAGAATTTTTTTTTAAATCAACAAATTAAATAGATATTAGCTCCCACAATTTGTGATTCAGCACTGTATTTTCTTTCTTTCATCACAAAAAAAATTTGTTTTTATATATACATATATATATATATATATATATATATATATATATATATATATATATATATTCAGTTGGGAAGCAAGGCAAGTAGCAAGCTTAAAATCTGTGTATAACGAAAATACTTTTGATACCCTTTAATATCGCGATATTAAAACATATCAAAAAGCAATATGTGTTGTATTAATTTTAGAAACAACAGTATTTGTTGACATAATTATATTGGTCATGGTATTTGTTCTACTTTCAGCAGCTTTGGCTTTTCTTAATATTGTTATTTTAATATTGTAGGTAAGAGCTGTAATTGTAATGATTATCGTTGTAGTCTTTTTCCATTGTATCATCATGATCATAGCTAGAGTACTAGTGACACTGTCTCAAAGATATTGAGAAAGCCACTCTGCCAAACATGTTTACGATCTCTCCGGTTTGTAGGTAGAGACGGAAAAGCAATGTAAAAAAATGATGAAAATAATCTCAACCAGATAAAGAGAAATGGAAACGGATAAAAAAAATGTCCCAGTCTACAGTGAGAAAGACATATCGATAATATCCAACTTTTGTAAATATTGTCAAGATGACCAGAACAATAATGAGGATGTTCATGATAATGATGATGATGATGAAGAAGAAAAAGAAAAAGACTGCAGTGTTGACAAGACTTTCACTTTCTACATAACACCACACACACACACACACACACACACACACACACACACACACACACACATGCACACACACAAGTAATCTATTGTCTCCGTGTGTGTGTGTAAACAGTGAGACTGAAAATGTTTTTGATAAACACAGGAATTGGTAGGTATTACTGTATTTCAAGAAGGAAAAAATAAGAACAGTAACATATATATATATATATATATATATATATATATATAATCCAAATGTCCAGAGAAGAAATCTTCCTTGCGACACAAGAGTTTTTTTTAAAAAAACCTGTCGCAGTTTGAGAGCTCAATGTGTGCTCTTAATGTTAGAGTCACAGAGCAAATATATAAGTAAAGAAATAACAAAAGACTTAGAGATTTAAGTCTATTTCAGACAAAGTGCCTGACTCTCCCGACTCATCAGATGCGAATATCTCTCTCTCTGTCTGTCTGTCTGTCTGTCTGTCTCTCTCTCTATATATATATATATAATATTCTGTCTTTCTGTCTGTAATCGAAACTACATACTGAGTTATTTATGTATTTATTTTAATTATTATAAAATTGTTTTACATCATTAATACTGTTAACCATAACATACTAATACATGGAATTGTATTTATATATACAACAAAATATTACAATGTGAACGGGAAGGTTATATAAAAAATTATGTGCATTTATTTTAATGAATATGAGCAAACATCTTCAATGATAAGAAAAAAATAATACTCTTTTACTAAATACTTAAAAATAAAATAACAATGAAAGACGAGTGATGGAGAGTAAGTTTCAGTTGTTCTATTTTTCGATTATACCCCTTCTGTTTCAAATGCATTCTTATTTAGTTTCATTAACCTTTCTAATTATATAATATTTTATTACATTAAACTTAAATACTTGCATCCGGAGGGTGCATATGTTTATAGTATATATAATATATAATATATAATATAAATAATATATAATATAATTATATATAATCTATAAATATATATAATATATATATATATTAATCTCCTCTCTCTCTCTCTATATATATAATATATATATATATATATATATAATATATATATATAATATATATATTATAAAAAATCGTGCTTATGATAGAGCATGTTAGGGTAGTGAAGACATAAAATCAGTAGTGCTTGATCACTGTCATTTATACATTTCTAAGTTTGCTTTTGGGAATTTTGTGTCCTTTATTAAGATAGCGAGAAGTGTACTGAAACATTTAAAAGAACGGGAAATTGAGAAAAAAATAACAATAATAACAATGAATCCTCTCAATTTCCCCTTCCTCCCTTGAATCCCCTCACTGTTTTTTTTTTATATATTTTAAACTTTAATACTATTTTCAAATCAAATATAATAATTGATGTAAGCAAAAATATAATTATGTATGGAATAAAAAAAGGAAGTTAAGTCGTCGGGGTGGCCTAAAGTCAGTATACAGCAGAATGCTAGAAGGAGATTGTTTCGACGTCCATGCATCAGCTCCTCACTTTATTACACAGACCCTTGAGCTACTCATATGTTGAGTTGGCGAGGGCCTGTATCAAACACGAAACCTTGTGGTTCCTAGTCAGACGCTCTGCCTACTGAGCTAAACCGGCCCTATGTATGAAATAAAGTAAGTAAAGTAAAGTCGTCGGGGGTGGCCTAATGTCGGTATCAGCCAGTCAGCGAGGGAGTCCATCCCCTTTTCAATAGCGCTAGACCAAGGATATTGTTTTGGCGTCTGAGGTGGAGCGCCACACCTATCATCAGCTCCTTACTTTACCGCACAGATCCCTGTGCTACTCATACGCTGAGTTAGCTAGGACCAGTATCGAACTAGGAACCTTGTGGTTTCTAGCCGAACGCTCTACCGACTAAGCTAACCCGGCCCATATGTATAAATATATTGAAGTGTGTGTATACATATCTGAATTTGACCTCCGCCTATTTGACAGAACATTGTTTATCATAAACATAAAAAATGAAATATATTAAGATAGACAATGATCATAGATATGACACTCCTGTATCCTGACATAAAACTGATAAAGCCTGATGGTATTGTGCCGTACAGTTGCGACGCTGTTCTTGAGAATGAAACATAAAAGTCTGGAACTTTGGGATAAAGATAGAACACCTTATTCAAAACAGAAGTTTCAGACCTACTAGTGATTAACAATAAAAAAGAGTATTTTTCAACTCGTAGATTTTGTTGTCCTTGCAAATCCCAGGATGAAGATGAAAGAAAACGAAAATATAGACATATACGTGAACCTTGACAAAGAATTGAATAGTCCCTTGAATATGAGGGTGAAAGTAATAATACCAATTGTAGTTTAATAAACATCATATCCTCAAATCATACCAATGAAATAAATGACCAATTTAATAAATCAGAAAAAATCACAGAGGGCTGAGGGTCTGGTGAGTGTGTTTGCCTTTGCACAATCTGTTTTTTTCTCCAAAACAATTTCGTTCAAAAAGTATGTGGTTCAGCTTCGTACTTTTGTTCAAATTAGCAATGGCTTCTCAAATATGAGATTGATTAGTTAGACGTATTTAATAAGATCAAATAAAACAGAGTAATAAAAACAAACACCTAAAAGGAAATAACATTTTTTAAAAACTTTGTGATATTGCTACAAATCATGAGATCTCAATACGTTAACTGTAACCCCTGCAGATGAGTAAGACAATCACAAAAAAGAAAGAGATGTCCTAGCTATTTGACTAAACTGCCTCTGATGTCAGAACTCCTGTTTTGGAGATCTGGGGAGTGTGAAGTACCTCTTCATTACTTCCAAATCCATTCTAACGCGGAGTAGTAGTAGTAGTAGTAGTAGTAGTAGTAGTAGTAGTACCAGCTACTATATGTTTGCAAATTATTCTTATTGGATAGGATTCTCTGCAAAAAATAATTACACCTTAAGAAACTACACAAATAATGTAAATGCTAAATTACACCGAACGCAATTCCCTAACCATTCGGCATAAAATAACCCTAGAAGGATTGACATGTTCATCAAAACAGAAGAAGAATGTTCATAAAATGTAAAGATACAGAGCGAAATATATTTTAAAGAACAAAGTTAGACACGGAAAGATTGAAGTCTTTAAAGGAAGCATTTTTAAACTTATAAAAGGAAAAATATTACTGTTCATCCTGTTAGCACAAATCATTCTTTTCATTTTATAACTCTTTTTTTTTTTTTCAAAACAATAATCGCTCACAAAAATGTAGGTTGTTTTCATTTCTTGAACACATCTTTTTTTTATTTTGTTTTTTAATTACTTTTTGTCTATAGATCGTGCAAAGAGGTGTGTGATACATGCAAAAGGGAGTTTTTTCTCATCATTTGTAAAATGAGGTGAAGATAGCAGCTGTTAGATGCATTATGTTGAGTCAACAACACGATTAAAGACAACATCAGGCATGACCAATTTTTAATAAACTACACCGGAAGAGATGGAAAAGAAATGTGTGAAATCTTGGAAAGAAGGTCAACGCTTAAACTTTTCTTCTTTGAGGTAAGAGCAGTTCCGATTACAGATACAGGAATAATAAATGACAATTTTAAAGAAGATAGATAGATAGAAGATAGATAGATAGATAATCTCTTTACAGCTTCAAAAAATAAAGCTATGTAAAGACTTCCTGCAATAGTTAAATGTTTTATATGCGGCATTTTGCAAAATAATCCGAATATTTTTACAAAATATCCACTTTTAGTATTTATCATTATTCCAAAATAATCATGTAGTTGAACGTGTATATATATATATATATATATATATATATATATACATTTGTGTGTGTGTGTGTGTGTGTGTGTGTGTGTGTGTGTGTGTGTGTACATATATTCGATTTCTATGCATATCCTTATTCTGCAGCGACAACCCTATCAAACTTCCATCCATAAACTGCAAAGGAGCAAGACAGCCATTAACAAAAAGGGGGTATTCTGGGTATGACATTAAACTACGTCTGATGCTAAAGCTTAATTTCTGAAGATCTGAGGAACGTGGAGTACCCCTTTATTGCCATTACTTTCGACTCCACTCGCATAGGTGTAACCTGTTAAGGTCCCATCTATGGTTCAAATGTATGGCACAAAATAACCCTAGACAGGTTGAAATGCCGTTAAAATCAATCAATCAATCAATCAACATCTCGTAAATTTTGATTAAGCCAAATTTAGTGATACAAAGAATATAATGAAAGTATTCAGTTTATACGAAGAAACTAGTGCCATCAAATCTTTGCCATAATCATGAGAAAATCATTTAAAATGGAAATCCATTGAAATATCCGTTAGTGCAGTGAGTTGAATGATTCCAAACTCCAGGATGACAGAATTCCTGTTGAATTTCACTGCAGGCGCCGATGCCCCAACCCTCAGACCGCGTACAGACACGTCAGTCAAGATGCATACTGTGTGCCCAGATGTATTCATTTCCACTTCACTTAATTTGACCCAGATTTCATCTGGTTAAATTCATGACGCAGGGCACCAGCTTTTTATTTTATTTCCTTTTATTTCCTTTAAATTTATTTATTACTTTTGATGAGAAATCTCTAAAAAACAAATTGACTAACGGGGAAACGTTAAATTTTGGACAGCTTTTCTGTAATAGAATGTTACGTGCGTATATATATATATATATATATATATATATATATATATATATATATGTGTGTGTGTGTGTGTGTGTGTGTGTGTGTGTGTGTGTGTGTGTGTGTGTGTGTGTGTGTGTGTGTTTTAATGCAACGATAATCTCCTATATACTGAATATTTTGAAAGAATTTGGGAGCAAATGATTAAATAAATTGAAAATAATTTCGAAATTTTCCCAGTTTGGCACACGGTTCTCGTTCAATTAGTTTTTATTGCCATTAATTTTTCATACATTTACTACTAGTTTTTATGCCTATTTTTATTTGTTTTCGTCGTAAGCAATAGTCAGAGATAGACAGAGAGAAAAAGGAAATAGGATAGAGGGAGATGGGGCTGATATATAGATAGGCCGATAGACACGAAAAGAAAGAGATACATATATAGATAGATATGATCAGGCTAGGACATATTGGTATGAATAGACAGATAAATAGATATGAAAAAATGAGATAGATAGATAGATAGATAGATAGATGTACACACGCATCTTCTTTAATTCTTATTTTAGTGTAATTGAATATCGAATTCAATCTATTTTTTGTCTACATATTATTATACTGGATTCAATGCAGGGCATAGTGGAGAAATACGACATAAACAATTTGGTGGAGGTTTTATACATCTATTATGACGTTTTTTCTCAGTACGAGCGTCATCAGATAATGATCTAGAAAATAATATGTACTGTTCAAATAACAGAGGCAAAAGTGAAAGGGAAGGGATTTTCTGAGATTGTCATGTGACATTACATGAGATGTTCAAGGTACCAGTCCACTCTCTAAGGGAGATATTTACTGATTGTCTTCCTACAGTTTATAAAATCTTAGTCTTTGTTTGATTATTTGCTACAAAGAGATGACAGTGGAAAATTTTGGTATTTTTGTTTTGTTTTGTTTAAATACTTATAATAAATTACAATTGTAGTTTTGTCTGAAACTGCCGTGTAATGAATGGATTTAAATTATCACTGGTTTTAAGAACATGACACTTAATATAAGCGATTTTTAAAACATCTAATGTTGCAAATTGTCAGTCTCTTCACATTAGTATATGTAGCGTAACACCTTTCCGGTCTATTAATATCATCAGATTTGCTTGTAAATAAACGGACGACTTTGAATAGCTGGAGCTGGCCTGTTGATCTGAAGTGGGTTAAAAGATGTACATAAGAATCGACTCAAACGTCTACATAAGATGATTATATAGTTTGTATATTTAAACTAACCTATGTATAGATATAAATGTCTGAAATAATATTATTCGATGTATTTGGTAAATATCAAATGACTTGTCATTCAGAATTAATCGTTGGGTATTTTGACTGTCAATTGGTTGCAGAAGTCATTGGATCCATCCTGTAAGTCTCAGTTTCAGATAGCATCCAATTAAAGGCGATCTTCGTATTGATTGAATCTCAAATATACACAGTAAACTCTATATCATCATTGATGAAATTATATCCTTGATATCCTTAAGTATAGATAAAAATCGTGCACTCACCTAATCAGAATCAAAATCAGAAAACTAATAAAAGCAAAGTTTTAACTAATAGAAAATGATTGAGGCTATAGAAAACAATGTTTTTCTTATATCTTTCTTCTGTACACGCCTGATTCGATTTGAAACAAAGCGAGGGATTTTTCCCATAAGCGACCAAACATTCCACAAACTCACCTGAAAAACATAAAAAGGAATAATTGTTTCATATTTACAGTATCTCTCATAAATTAATATATTTCAATACGTCTTTTATAAAAAATTTGACTTAATTTTATTCAAAAGCAAAGGTATCAGTAATTTATTATTTCTAGTCAGTCATAAGACAGTCAAAATGAATATTAGTAGGTATTATCTATTACCAAAATCTTAAGCACTGAATTTTTGTAATCAATTATAGAATTGCAATAGCTTTGTAGCCTAAAATAAAATGACACTAACGCACACACATAATATATATATATATATATATATATATATATATTATATATATATATATATATAATATATATGAATTGTGTAGACACAAAGTTGACGGTACTTTGTGACAGTTTCCTGCCTATGCGATCGTCTGTTTATTACTCAAATCAAGGCGTTGTTGACTCTGTGTCTATACTACATTAACGTACATGTATACGTTCTATCATTGATACTCTTAATTTATAGATATATCAAACTACAATATATATATATATATATATATATATATATATATATTATATATATATATATATATATATACAAAGCTTATAAAAACCCTCCTCTCTTTTGATTAAATAGAAAATTGACAGTTTTTATAAAATTCTTTTTAGGGATATAACTGTTTTTGATTGACACTGTATCAAACGCACTTTTGTATTCCATTCAAACCCTTTGCTTCAAAACTACAATTTTCAGCCCCATGGGGGGGGGCGGTGAGCCTGAGATAAACATCGATTGTTCGCAGTTGTAAATCTAAATTAACTTCTGGGTGTTCTTGTGTGTTCAATGTTTTCAATTTAAAGATCTTCACGGATTTCCACCGGGTTATTAGTGCATTTAAAATCCTGCAATGTGTCTTATATATCACTAAAAAAATAAAGGTTTACATAATATGTGGTTAATTTGCATAATGGTTTTAACAAAACTGGGTTTAATAAATAATTACTTGGTGTTATTGATCTCTAATATTATTGTTTTATTATCCAACGTATCAAAATCAATCATATGATTGATTTTTTTTATAGAAACCAATTAACATATAATTAAAATCAGTGTAATATTTTTATATGCATTCTTATTTAATTTTGTTAGTCTTTCTAATTTAATATATTTTATTACATTCAAACTTAAATACTTATGCCCGGCGGAGGGTGTTTATTCTTGATACGAGTGAAACTCGTTGGGGTGGCCTAAAGACGGTATCAGCCAGACAGCGAGGGAGCCTATCCCCTTTTCTCTAGGCCACCCCGACGACTTTACTTTTTACTAGTGCGGCATTTAAGCTAATTTTGTAATTTTTTTTTTGTTTTGTTTTTTTTCCCCCGAAACCATTACTGACTTACCTGTGAATATTTCATCCATATTTTCTCTGTCGCCCATAAGAAGATCCAGTTCTGCATGTAAAGTGAAAAACACAAACTGATCATTGGTCATTTCAATTGTGTGGGTGGCATGTAAAATTTAGAATAAGTTGACTGTATCCTCTACGTAGCGGTAAGACCCCACCTCGCGAATAGGGGTGTCCTGAGTATGAGAAGAAATGTTGAAGCTCTGGGAAATGTAGAGCACCCCTTCATTGGCAAAATAATGCCAATGGATGGCTTCCAAGCTGTAGCTGTGTCAGTACTACTATAGGGTTGCACCCTCTGGATTCGTACAAAACGCTAGATGGGAAATATAGAAGGATGTTGTGTTCTTTTTTCAACAAATTCTGAAGGAAGCACCCTACAAAATTGCAGTTGTATGGGCACTCATGTCCCATCTCACAAACGATCTAAAATACAAGCAAGACATGCTGTGCACCACTTGTGAAGTGAGGATGAACTAATAATTTGCTATGTAGTCCTATACATGCACACAACAGTGTTGGCCGGCCACCAAAAACTTAAATTCAATACCTCTGTGCGGACACTGAGGACAGTATAGAGGACATACCAAGTGCGATGCCCGATAGAGACGGATGATGTATGTATGTCTGTTGAGAGAGAGAGAGAGAGAGAGGGGGGATAGGAATTCGTACTGTTGGCACATCTTGATGATGCTGAGGAAAATGACGAGATGATGATGATGATAATTATGATGATAAATTAGACGCTTCATTTTCAGACTAATTCAGTAAAACCATGCACCACTCCCATTAGTAATTCCAGAATATTTTCTGGTCACTACTTTGATCAACATTTAGCTGATACACAAACAGATGATAAGATATTTGGTATATCTTTTTCTTAATATATTACGATTAAAACCTTTGGCCGTGTTGTCATTTAGTTGATTTGTCCTCTCTACTGATGCTATGTAATATCCCCACCCCCGGAGAACATGGTTACCATCTTTAAACCGAAAATAAAGGGTCAACCATGACAACTCTCTCGGTAACTGCGAGAAACGATCACATGAGAATTGTTGGGGTAAGAAAAGGTCAGCAAGTCAGTCAGTTAGTAACCGACAGAGGATAATAAGGATCTTAAATTTCGAAGCCGGCGAAATCATAAGGGGTTGGCTATAATTTATAAGAACAATAGGCTCTTTCCCAAATCGATTCTAAAAATAACACTCCAAGTCACCCTGTTTTTGAGTCCGTTTTAGAGTGAAACCAAAAAAACTAATATAATATGTTGTGTAATATAAAGATTTTTGAAGGCAATTTACAATGCAATATGTGTTGAAAATTATATTTATTTAACTTTTCTTTTTTTTAAATTCTAAATATTTTCGGAAAATAAAATTCCATCATCAGAGTTATTGAAAGTACTAGGTGTTTTTTTATAGTACTTATCTCACGGCGATATTGTAATCATCTGTTGTTTTAAGAAGTTGAGTAACGCCGTATATTTGAAGTTTTTTTTTCTTTTTCGGTTACTTCCGTGATGTTAAATCGGCTATTTCCGTGATGTTAATTCGGCTCGGCTGCTCCTGTGCTCGTGGAGATTGTTCGAAATTCTTTTAATTTTTATTATAAATATAGCCTCTCTCCGGCATAGTGAAATAAAGGTTTTTTTTAATAGTATCTTTGAAGCATTGTGTGTATGTGTAATATAAAGATTTTTGAAGGCAATTTACAATGCAATATGTGTTGAAAATAATATGTTGTGTTTTTCTTGCACCACACGTCTGACTTTTCTTTCTCTATAAACTCGTTGCCATCTTTTCCTCTCGTCTTTGTCTTTGGTAATTTTCTTCAAGACC
>CM042144.1:126561760-126599260 GCA_023376005.1 Doryteuthis pealeii | reverse complement strand
GGGTTCAATCCCGAGTAGAGGCAGTAACATAGAAAAATAATTAACACAACCCCTACCCCAGCTATGGTTAGCGGAATGAGAACAGAATACCCCCGTGGACTAAATAAAGGGCTAGGTTCAAAGTTCTGTGATGGCTCCCGATTACGACAAGAAAGTTCCTGTGTTCGAAAAGAAGGTTCGCGAGTCCGATAATGTTCCCGAGTCCGACAAGAAATACCTGAAGAAGGCCAGAGGGCATATCGAACGAAACGTTGTACAAATAACAATGAAGATGGTGACAATAGTCCGAATTACGCAGATAATACTTTTTACTGTCCTTTTTTTCCTTTTCTTTCTTTCTTTCTTTCTTTCTACGGTTATTGTAGTTCTATATTTTTTTCATTCCCGAATCCCACACTGTATATTTGTTGTCAGATCGACGTACTCCCTGTCTTCCAATTTCCTTCCTTTAAAAAAAAACATTTCTTATCATCTATTATCCCTGTTTCTAGTCTTATTCAGTCGACTTGCCTCCCTGTCAACAGGACTTAGACTTAGAATACGCTGACTGTAGCCCATGTAAAAGACTAAGACCCCACAGCAAAGACAGGGTGCCCTGAGTATAATATTAAACAGAATCTGATGTTAAGGCTCCAGTTCAGAGTACGATTTCATTGCTATTGATCCCATGTTCACTTTAACACACTGTGGTAGTACCTTCTAGGTCCCGCCCATAGGTCAAATAGATATGTTTCATGATTATTCTTATTCGATAGAGCCTTGAGCAAATTAACTCTTAAAAAACTATACAAAAATACAAATATGAACATACAATGAACATGATTCCCTGATTTCTAGGCATTAAATATCCATATACGGGTTAATATGTTGAAATCAATCAATCAATTAATGGCGAGGGAAATCTGATGTTGGAAGACCCGAAACTTCCCAATGACCCATGCAGATAACATCACTGACGACAACCACCAGCGCCCCAAATGTAGGAGCGTATATTTAAAGAATCAATCAGTTTTCTTGCTTAGTGTAATGGTTAGTGAGCTAGGATAGATCATTGTTAGTGATATTGATTCTAACAGAGTGACCAATTATTAGCTAAATTAGTAAATAGTCAAATCGATGACGACGGGGTGGCCTAAAGTCGGTATCATCCAATCAGCGAGGGAGTCTATCCCCTTTTCACTAGCGCTAGACCAAGGAGATTGTTTTTTCGTCTGAGGTGGAGCGCCACACCTATTTTAAAAATAGTAAAATAATTACCTCTTATTTTTCTCTTCCGACGTCCCCATTCTATATTACTTCTATCCTATCCCTAAATAATTTGTGTACAGTTTTGTAAATTCCGCTTCGTTTTGAATGTGTTTATTTTTGTCCCTGTTTGTTTCGTTGCTACTTTTTTTCAGTATTATAGAACATTTTATTTATCTTTTTCTATTTTTGTCTTTCTTTATTTTTTTCATTGAATTTCCATTATTTTTCGTTTCTCTTCCTGTTTTTTTAATATTCTTCTCTCGTTTTCTTTACCGTTTTCTGATAGGGTTGTGCGATTTTTCTTTGAAATACAATATTCTTTCTTTCTTTCTTTCCTTCTTCCTTCATTCCTTACTTTCGTTCTTCCTTTACTTCAGTCACAGTGCTCAATATGGAATAAATATGACTAAAAAACCAGTCTTTGATGAGGTATTGAATTAATTCCGAACGTTTTCGCTTCCACATTTTTAAAGAACCGTAAAGATTAGTGTCCCTAGATACGTTGGCATGACAACATTATCTGATGAAGCTCGTAAATGTGTGAAACGTTATATCAAATGAATAGATACTTCTTCAAATTTGCGGTTTCTTCTTATATTTATTCAATCTGTCTGTATACATAGATATGTGTGTATATACATATATCAATCGCGTTGTGTTACTGTCCCTATCAGAAAGTATATTCTACACATACATATGTAATCAGTTCTGGGTAGATAAAAAGAACACGCACACACACACACGCACACACGCAAACACACACACACACACACACACACACACACACACACACATATATATATATATATATATATATATATATATATATATATATATATATATAAGGCACGTCTCTTTTTTTGTAAAAGTACATGAAACTGATAGCAACCAGACTGTAATATAGAGGAAAGTAAACATTTTTTTTAATTTGTTTATTCCACTATATATATATATATATATATATATATATATATATATATATATATATATATATATATACGTCCTTCATATGTATACACACACATAGATATGCGTGTCTGCATGCATGTGAGTGTACGTCATTTTGATGTTTTTTTGTTTTCTGTTTTTTTTTTCGAAACTCCTGTTTTCTTTCCTCTCTCTCCTCCCAAAGCCAAAGTTCCACACCCCTACCTACCCAACCCCCCGTTGTTCCGGACCCTCCGGTCAACTTCCTCTACTTCTGATTATTCAACACCGCACGCACAGGTTCACGTTACCATGTGGTGTTACCCAATTAACTATAATTGTGCTGCCTTATCAATCAGCCTTTCACAACCAGGCTACACATTTTGGTTCGGACGACAATTTACCTGCTATTTACTTGCTCTTTACCTCATCTACACCATCATCACAAACGATATCCATGCCATTCCTAACTTAGCTTTTATTGCCACTCTACACGTCACCATTCCTCATCTTGCTATCATCATCGTCGTTACCGCATTTACAATAAGTCACCATCATCATTGTTAACAGTAGCAAATCCATTGCTGTTGTCAAAAGCAATTATTACTATCAGTAATTGAATTATCATCGTAACTTATTTTGTCATCATATTGCTCATCATCATAACCAAGAACTCGGGGATTTCTAATTGATATACTGGTTGATTTTGCCTGCGTGTCAACCCATTTGGGATTATTTTATGGCAAGAGGTTAAAGAATTGCATACACTATATATTTAGATTTACATTTTTGTGTGTAGTTTCTTAAGATTTTTTCTGAATACTGCCATAGGATATCAAGTATTCCAATATAATACAAATAATTTTCGAACATTTATATACGACTCACAGATGGGACCCTAACAGGTAATACCACTACGGGTCAGAGAGGTCCTAAGAGCAGTGGCAATGAATGGGTATTCTGTACTACCCAGAGGTCTCCATAATTTGAGCCACACCACCAGATGCAGCTTAGTATCATACCTACGACATTCAACAATTCGAGGATCCGTAATCTCGACTATCACAATTAAAATGATTATAAAAATCCCATTACCTTCATCATCGACAACGAGTGCAGCGATTTCTCTTACTGAAATTAAATTTATACAACTAGATGAAAACCCGGATTTTACGTTCTAATGAGAACGTATATATATATTTACCAACCCCTCCGCACGAGCAGGATGCAACACAAGGTCAATTTCTTAAGCGGAGTTTAACAGGTTTGAATTCAGAGTTTTCCTTCTCCTAGACCGGTTGCCTAACCAAGGTTAAAGAGCCAAGTCTGCCCTACTATTTATCCATAGCTGGAGGGAGAGTCGGATTCATACCTTTCCCAAGGGTATTATCGCTATGTGAAATGCAAACAGTTTCGTCTAGGATTTGAACTCGGGTCGACGATTCCATTTCGACGACTCTAACCATTATGCCAAGGCCTCAAATGAAAACACCCTGATGAGAACGTATAAGATAATAAACGCCGTTGATAGGTTCATTATTATGGCCTCTAAATGGCTATGGCTTGTATTACAAATCTAAATACATTGATGCAATTTTTGAATTCTTCGTCTGACAGTTTCTTCATACCTTTCCCAAAGATATTAGCGTTAAGTGAAATACAATTACCACATCCAGTGGTTAAACTTTCAGAAAAATGGTAAATATAGCATTGCTCTCCGAATTATGGGGTGGTTACCGGTTTCAAATATATATATTTACCAACCCCTCCGCACGATCAGGATGTGACACAAGGTCAATTTCTTAAGCGGAGTTCAACAGGTTTGAATTTAGAGTTTTCCTTCTCCTAGACCGGTTGCCTGACCAAGGATAAAGAGCCCAGTCTGCCCTACTATTTATCCATAGCTGGATACATTGATGCAATTTTTTGATTCTTTTTGGAGTCTGACAGTTTCTTGTCTATGCGATTCTTAAAGCAAATGCCGTATAGGCGTGAAACTGTCAGTAACCAAGCGTCGTTGACTTCATGTCAACGCTACCAAAACTTATATACATACATACATACACACACACACACATATATATATATATTTATATGTATGTATAATATATAGGTGGACTGTTTAGACACTGATGATGAGCTGAACATGATATATTTAGGGTCCACCAAACGGTCCTAAAATAGCTTTGTTTACAATGAAGCATCTTTCCACAAGAGATGTTATACAAACAGTGTAAAAAGTAAAGTAAAGTAAAGTCGTCAGGGCGGCCTAATGTCGGTATCAGCCATGCAGCAAGGGAGTCTATTCCCTTTTCACTAGCGCTAGACCAAGGAGATTATTTTAGCGTCTGAGGTGGAGCGCCACACCTACCATCAGATCCCTACTTTACCGCACAAATCCCTGTGCTACTCATACGCTGAGTTGGCGAGAGCGGGTATCGAACTAGGAACCTTGTGGTTTCTAGCCAAACGCTCTACCGACTGAGCTAACCCGGCCCTACAGTGTAACACAGTTTAACTAATTAGATTTAAGGACAGATTCAATAAATCGCCAATTGTTGAATGGATGATACTAAAAACGCGAAAGTGTGTGGATCCGTTTAAAAGAAGTGTCAATCATGTTAACTATAATTTCTTTCTTCTCATAATACCATATCCTAAGTAAGAAATATGAGCTCATCAGCAATATAAACACGAGAATAAATACCTGTGCCAATTAATTCCCGACTGACAAAAAAATGGTGGTTTGAAAATGATTATATAAATTGATATTTATCCTTTTGCAAAGACCAACTGTGATTCTCACCATTTCCACTTAAAGTTAGAGGAAGTGGTCATGTTGCATACCCTTCTTCACTTCTTTACTTCTATTCTTCTTCTGTTCTTCTGACATCTTAAGTTCTTCTAGGTCTCTTCTAACGTCTGGACTTCTCTTAGGGACTTCGTGTCTGGTCTTCGATTGGGGATTTCTCTTTATCAGAAGCGCTGTGTCATTGTTAGTTTTTAGAGGTAATAACACAAGACTTCGATTTACTTTGATCATATTTTATTCTCGAAATACCCCACCAGACTACCTGCGCAGATCGAGTCGGAGCGTGTATAACACGACTCACCACCGTCGTGCTTTCTCGCCGACTGACTAAAATCTATTTTCTAAACAGGAAGAGGGTCTTCCCCACCGGTTCTCACGGTATCCACCGGAAGGAAGGATCAGGATAGGTCAAGCCTTGTCATTCAAATCCTTCAAGGCCATGGGCTACAGCTTATAACGGCCATTTTGATTTCTACACTATTGCACATAAATATTAGGTAACTAATAATTATGTAACAGTCAGTGTTTACAGATAAAAGAAAAAAAACACATAATCAGCAGGAGTGTCTGACAAAACTCGATATAAATTTGAGAAATCTAATTCATTAATCTTTATTCAAAATTTTCTTGAAAAACTTTTCCCACATGGAAATCCGATTTCTACCAAACTCTTTTTTTATATACAAGTCTTTACTTATAAGTGTATAATTGCCATTCAAAAATTGGTTCCCTCCAGCCACTCACATAGCTGTAGATAAAACAAAAAGTGGACCTTACGCCATCGTCTTTAATAGACTATGAGTGTATAATAAGTGTTTATTGAATAAAAATCAATTTCTTTGTTGTTCCAAAGCGCTTCGTCGCTGTCTAGAGTCTCGCGTCGGTCAACTGCTTCTGCTAACTGCCCAGCGTTCCACTCGCTTGGTTTTTATGGGCACAGTTCCCCAACATCCGGGCACATCAGTCGAACCTCGCGTCCGTGCAACGCACAATTCATGTGCATTCGAATGGACGCGTGTAGGTGCCAACATCCGGGCACCTGAATTGCACCTCGTGTCCATCCAGTGCCTAAATCGCATTTGTTTTTTGCATGTGGGAGGTCGCGGGTACGATCCCGGCAGGCAAGACAAAGTCTTGCTCTTTTTCGTTCTCCGTCACAAAGTGTGTATATGCTCACCTATTGTATATGTGTTTAACAAATTAAGAAAGTTTAAAATGCTCAAATTCAGATGTAAACCAAATTGCATTGGCTATAACAGAACATTGTGGGGGTTGATTGTTAGTTGGGTGACAAGCAAATCAATAAATCTTTGTAGCCTCATTGTTTTTTCTTGAACCTTTGAAAGGCGAAATCTAAATCTTGAGAAAAAAAGTAGTTATTTGTATTTGTTTCTTGTCATCAGCTTTAATTATATATATATATATATATATATATATATATATATATATATATATATATATATATATATATAATTAAATTATCTTATAGTTTAATAGATAGTGTGCAGCTGATAGCCATTTTGCAATCATCGCCACCTTTGCAATGATAATACTTCATTTTGACACTACTAGTTCCTACATTCTGTATCGAGTTTTCATGATATCTTTCTTTCTAATAAGGCCTTCCTTAGCACAGTGCCTTATGTATCTCATTTAGAAAAAAGGGAAAAAATAATAGATTATATTTGAGTAAGTTCCATCAGACTAAAGGGGACATTACCAGAAAGAAACATATCATAAGATATAGATACAGAGTAGTGGTGTCAAAGTGAACTACTATCATTGTAAAGATGTTGATGGCTGCAAACAACTTGTGATCTTTTAATACACACACATGCACACATGCACACATGCACAAACACACACATATATATATATTGGGAGAATATGGGCTTAAGTGAAGTCGTACCTAATTTTGAAAGTTAATTAATAATTAATTAGGCGGGCATACCTATTCAAATTTAAGGCTAAACAGGAGATAACTTCAATAAATCTAATTTTTCTCGATTTGTTTAGCCTTACATTTGAATAGGTATGCCCACCTAATTAATTAATTATTAATTTATTAACTTTCAAAATTAGGTACGACCTCAATTAAGTACATATTCTCCCAATAATTGTCATCTAAAAAAGCCATATCAAAACACTTCGTTTGTGTATTTACTTCTCATATATATATATATATATATATATATATATATATATATATATATATATATAAAGATAGATATATATAACATATCAAAATGTCTATTTATCAACAGACCCAATCGTAAATCATGGATTATATATATATATATATATATATATATATATATATATATATATTAAGTTAAAAGAAAGGAAAGGAATCCGACAATATGAGTATGAAAAGGTGGAATGAAAACATCACACAATGCTGTTAAAGAGAAAACAATTTATAATATAATCATAACTGATACTGATCAATATTTCGATTTTACAAAAATCATCATCAGAGCTCATTCACTCCGTAGTTGTTTGGATTTGACATTCTTCTCCGACCCAAACAACTACGGAGTGAATGAGCTCTGATGATGATTTTTGTAAAATCGAAATATTGATCAGTATCAGCTATGATTATATAATCATTTTTTTTCTCTTTAACAGCACTGTGTGATGTTTTCATTCCACCTTTTCATACTCATTATATATATATATATATATATATATAATATATATAATAATAGAAGTTTCAGTTATTATAATTATTATTATTTTTACTGAGACAAAACAGAGGTGTAGTTTTTAGTTTTTACTTGATTTTGGTTTAATTTAAATTTAATTAACTTTTGATTCAGTTTATCACTTCTAAAAAAAAAGAAAGGAACAAAAATAAATGGCAATAACTCCTTTTTAGATCTCATAAATACAAACATAACATTTAATTGCAAATTTTCCCTTGAGATCGTTTTATTCTCTTTAATCCTTTTAATTTTATTTCTCTGATAAAAAATTACTGTGGTGCGATGTTTTTGCTGAGTTATGTTTACATGCGTACGATATATGAATATATACAAGCGTAATGATGATTCTAAAATATATACATAATAAAGACATTATCCTTCTGCCTAAAATTATCATCGTGAGAAATCATTAAATATGAAAGAAATAATGAATCCTAAGGCACAAAAGAGCTAACCTGATTATCATGACTTTACTACTGGAAACAATGTGTATTTTGTGAAATAATTTCTACATATATCTCAAGTAAACGAAATTCACCGCTTAAAGTCACAGGTAGGAATTAAATCACTGCTTAAATATTTTAGCAAATTTCATAATCTTATCTAATCATCACTTGATTGAGCCGGCCAGTGCATCTTTTGCACGTCTTTACAGTTGCAGAGATAACATCAATAAATCTGAATTTAATATTTTCTACTTATACACTGATGAGCCAAAATATTATAACCAACAATATATAGGAAGAATGACAGCTATTGTAACATTGAAGACATGTATATTTTAGCTATTGTAATATTATATTGCATGTACTTTAATGGATATAATATTCTATATATCACATCCTGGTGTAGAATATCCAATAAATCAGATCCTGATGTAAAATATTCAACATATCAAATTCCAATGAAAAATATTCAATATCTTGATGTAAATTAAGAATATTTGTGTTGTTTATTTTATTTTTATTTTTGTTATATTCGCACGAATTATCGTTATAGAAAGGTCTAATTCTTTTCTGTGTTCCACTAATAAAGCAACTTTCAATGTAAATCAGTCAGAAATCTACTGACTTTTATTCAGAGTCCCAAAACTCTTTAACGGAATCCGGATGCGACGTCGAGATATTTTGAGCGTGATGCACTTTTCCGCTGTTTCTCTTTTTATTGTGTCGTTGAAAAGAGATTCTAGACTTATCACACGAAGAGGATCGGGAAGAGTATTTTATTCAACAAGTTTATGATGACTAATACAATGACTAAATAATAATATTCGGAAGGTTATATATATATATATATATATATATATATATATATATATATATATATATATATATATATATATATATATATATGGAGGACTCTCCTATCGAAAACGATAGATGAGGGTCAGCAGTGAGTGATTTGATTCCTCCCAAGAAGACATTTTATGTTTCCTCGAGTATGACAGCAGCCCAGCCCTGCTGCCAGCCATGAAGCCACACTGACAAATGATCCAAGTCAGGAGTTAAATGTCTTTCTTTTAAAGTTAGGCGGAGCCAATGTCTATGCTTCAGTCTATTAGCTCTTTAGTTTAGCGAAACAGGTCTTACGCCATTCCTTCCGATCCGATGCTAGGCCTTCCCAAGCACCCAGGTCAATATCGAGGCGTTTCAAATTGTCCTGCAATTTGTCCTTGTATCGTAAGAGAGGACGTCCAATAGAACGCTTAGCATTTGGTAGTTGCCCGTATAAAATCTTCTTTGGAAGCCTGTTCTCATTCATTCGGACAACGTGACCAGCCCACCTAAGTTGAATATTGGCTAGTAGGGTTTCGATGGATGCCAGCAATATCGCATCTTTTTAAAATTGTGCTATTTATATATATATATATGTATTTCTTTCTATATAGATGGAGCATGCTCCTTGATTTACACGTATTAAACAATGTCAAAAGCATTTTCAATTTTAAAGACATATTCTCTTAAGCTGCTTCCACACACACCCTCATATATAAATAAGTATATATAGAAAGACTATGTATAGCCCCACATTATTATTATTATTATTATTATTATTATTATTATTCTCCTTGTGAGTTTTCTCATTAGTTTTAACTGTTACTTTTTCCCTAAACTCTTGATAACAGCAAGTATTCTCATATCTCCATAATCTCTTCTAAGTATTCTAACTGATCCGTACAGCATTGGGATCCAGTTTGTCTCCATTATTTCTCTGATCACCGATCAGAGAATGGAGACCACCCAGACACCGTTACAATGGCACCAACTACAATTGATATCACCATCACCTTCATGTTCTACAGTTTTTTTTTCATGCTCACTGGCAAGATGTTTGTTCATTTTTGTCGTTTTATTTTATTTTAAATCCAATTTCTTTTTGTCCTTTTATCCTGTTACTTAACACTATATCTGGTCTTCTGGCCTGAAGTAAGTGATCTATTTCTATCTCAACATTCTAAAGAAGTTCTGGGCTCTCAATTTTTAGAAGTGATTCAGGCTTGTGCGTATACAGTTGGTCAGTATGGTCAAGTTTTAATCTCTTGCACAATTCGCAGTGGATCAAAATTCCAACCTAGCCGAGTCTTGTGTTCCTTTTGCGACATTTTGCTGCATTTGATTATTATTATTAGTAGTAGTAGTAGTAGTATTAGTAGTAGTAGTAGTAGTAATTCAGACTTGTTGGTTTCCACTGAATTCCAAGTGACAGCAAACCTCCTGATTTCTTAATATTCCAGAAATGCATTTGTCCGAATAGTTTCGATTCTTCCTTAGATTTCCAGTTTACTGGATTCGGTGAATTTGTATTTTTATATCCCATGGAATTTTGTGCGTCTCATTTTCCAAGACAAACTCTAGTTTGGGCATGTACGATATGTGTCAGTTAAATTTTATTCGCTTGCACAATTCCTATAGAATCACCTTCCTTATCCAGTCGGAGCTGCATTGATGCTCTTTCCGTGGCAATTTTCAATATTTGCTTATAATGTGGTTGACGGTTTCATCTCCTCCAACTCTTGTCTCTCTCTGTCTCTGTCTCTCTCTGTCTCTCTCTCCCTTCCTCTGTCTCTCTATGTCTATCCCTCTCCCTCTCCCCCACTCGTTCATCTCCTCCACCCCCCTCTCTCTCCCTCTGTCTCTCTCCCTCTGTCTCTCTGTCTCTATCCCTCTCCCTCTCCCTCTCCCCACTCGTTCATCTCCTCCACCTCTCCCTCTCCATCTGTCTCTCTCTCTGTCTCTCTCTGTCTCTCTCCTCTCCTCCCTCTCTCTCCTCTCTTCATCTCCTCCACATCTCTCTCTCTCTCTCTCTCTTTCTCCCTCTGTCTGTCTGTCTCTCCCTCCCTCTGTCTCTCTATGTCTCTATCCCTATCCATCCCCTCTCTCTCTCCCTCTGTCCCTCTCTCTCCCTCTGTCTCTCTCTGTCTCTGTCTCTCTCCCTCTCCCTCTCTCTCCAGATATCCTAGTCTTTCTGTTCTCCTGCATCTTATATAGTTTAGTTTTTGCATAGTTCTTATAGTGTTAATTAGTGTTCCGTTCATCTTCCAGGTATTTATAGTTTTTTTTTTTTTTTACTCTTCAAAATTTCTTTTGCTTTTCTGATTGGGTAGTTCTAGCGTTCAGTTACTTTTTTTCTCCTTTATCTATTTGTGCAGTGTGCATTTAGCCATTCAAAATGATATTTAAGATATTTTAGCTGAATTTTCTAACAGTTTTTAAAGTCTTTCTCAAAAGCTATTCAAATGTGCTTTTCAAATTGACATATTGACAAAATAGAGATTCTGAAAATGTTAATGCTTGCAAAATTTGTAAAGTAGAAGAAAATGAAAAAAATATTTGTTCACGCTACCCAAAACTAATTTAATTTTTTTTTGAGAATGGTGACTTGTCCTATTGAAATAAAGCCTTGAGGTAGACAAGAATCGCTTATCGATTGTGGTGCTTTAAAACACAAGACAAGAGAAAAATTATTTTGATGATTGAAAACATTCTTAATACTTAGTTACGTCTTGCAACAACATGGCTTCCCATAGATTATTGTTTTAGAGAAAGTTTTTCAGCCAGTGCCTCCCTTTACCAATATTACATGCAAAATCCTCACCTTAATCAATATGCATACCTAATTTGACAGAGAAACAAACAATTCGTTACTATATGATTGATTGATTTTTATAGCATGTCAATTCGTCTAGGATTATTTCATGCTTAGAGGTTAGGGAATTGCGTTCCTTGTAAATTCATATTTACATTCTTTGTGTCTTTATTTCTTAAGAGTTTTTTTTTACGCCCAGTCCTATTGAATTCGAATAATCTTTAAACGGATCTACTTAATACATACATGGATACATAATAGGTAATATTACTCCGTGTCAGGGTGGAGTTCGAAGTAATGGCAATGAAGGAGTACTCCACACTCCACTCATCTCCAGAATTGTAGCCTCACTATCAAATACAGTTTAATGTCAGTCCTATGACAGTCCTTTTTGGGGATTCTTATCCTTCTACAAGGGATACATTCTGCGTATTCTAAGTCAGACTAACAGGGAAAACTATTAATAAAGATTACGGTGCTTCTCTGTGTAAGGTATATTAGTAAATTAACACATCTTATACATTAATTTATACAGTACTTTTTTCTGTTTGTCTTTCAGTAAATCTTCATTACAACCTATACCTCTTTCATCAAAATGTCAATTCATTCAACACCCATTAAAATTTACATTCGTCATTTCTTGCTTTCTTGCTTTTTATTTATTCTTCTCTTTTTTCTCTCTCAATTCTTTACTTCTCTCAATTACTCAAATTTTCTCTTTCACCACTCCCACATTTTATTTATTATTTGTAGTTCCATCTATATTGATTCACTTCACGCAGAGAACGAGGAAAGAGATATATAAAAGTGAACAGTCCCATTTGGGACTTGTTGAAATTCATTTTACCTGGCTGTGGTGGCGGTGATACCACTTGAATCATTGAAGCGGATCAAAGAGCAAATTCCCCTTTCGAGTCTGAAAACTTGAAGGAGATTAGATGTCGTGACACATAATTGCCAGAGACACTATTCAAAGGTGGATGCGTAATGCGCCCTCTTGCTTTTGAAGTCCTATCATCGGCACGAACAATGGCCGACGGCATTTCTGCCGGTGACAAAAGCCCACGAAAGACAGTTTGAAGGAATGAAAGGAGCAACAGAATAGATAAGCGATGGAATAAAGGAACAACAGAAGATCGGAAAGTTTGTTTGGTTTCAAGGTGGAAATGAGAGACGGATGGATGGATCGAAGGTGGGGGAAAAACTCAAAAGCTGCCATAAATATGTGCCTCATACGGCAAAGGAAACTGACTACGCCAGTGCGTGCAACGGTAGATTAAGTAAACAGATCTAAATGAAAAATAAAACTATTAAAGCAAATGATTTCAAGTATAAAACTATTCACAAGTTTCATACCTTGCAACGATCATAAAAACTTGTATATGTACAAATAGGGGGTTTCTCGGAGAGAGACACGCAAACGTTCTACTCACGTTGAAAAACAAGAAAAGGAGAAAATCAAAGATAAATAAAGTAAGTTAAAATCATCTCACCATTTGTGTGGTAAATACTCTGAAATGTATGTATACACGTGTATTTCTACGATGTGTGCGTATACAAAGATAGTTTTAGAAAATGAAGACGAGAAATAAAAGTAGAACTAATGTGAACATACATGGGATGCATTGTCAGATCATTCTTAAACAAAGATTTTCAGATGAATTGTTGCTTTCAATTCTTCTTTATTTTGATAGATAGTTCAGAATCTAATTTCCTGTTCATTTGCAGACACTAACACCCATCTACAAAGATGTGTACACGCATTACAGACACAAACGCACATATTAGCTCACACGCAATATATATATATATATATATATATATATATATATATATATATATATATATTATTGATATGATAGGATATGATATATAAGCAGCCTGTAAGCGGGGCTTAGAATACACTGACAGTATCTCCTGCAGGGGTGTAAGACCCTCCCATTCCAACAAAATGGTTGACATGGGTATGTATGACACTAAACTGCATCTGATAATGAGTCTCCAATTCTGGAAATATAGAAAGTGTGGCGTAGCCCTTTATTATCATTACTCCCAGGTTATCTCTGAGTATTAGCACCTTTGCAAAATATATCTCTAGCAAAGTTTATTATAAAACTGCATAACAAATGTAAATATAAATGTACAATCACCGAATGTTTGGACATGAAATAACCCGTGACGGGTTGACATGCCGTTAAATCAATAAATCAATCCATCATTTTTCCCGGAATGACTTATTACACTCTGTTTTAGACCATTGTGATTCATAAATAAGCAGTCGTTACCTTCTATCCGCCATAAGCTCTACTTTGAATTTGTTCTCTTTATATTTAGGGTTTTGGTTTGTTTCTTAAATCTTGTTAAATTTTTGAAAAAAATGAACATACTACTTTTAACATTTTATGCCGGTTGCAACACTTGCTACATCAATTAATTATTTTGATCTCATTTCCATTCCTTTTTTGCCCAAATAAGCCGACCATCATAAGGTTACAACGAGTACTTGTTATTTAGCAATCAATATATGATCTGGAAATCTATAAAAGCCGACATGAACACTACCTGAACTTCCTAATATTACTCTCCAAGGTACTCACGAATGGTGAACCCTGTTGGGAATAAATAAAACGCCAATCTGCCCATGAGAAAATCTGTCAACAAATGGTAGGTTCAAGGTCCGTTTAACAAACAAATTTGACAGAATATTGTTACATAATCTATGCGGTTGCATAAGATTATTGTCAATCCCATGTAATTCTGAGGGGATGACCCCTTTCATACCATGGCCGGGTCAATCTATGGAAAATTACAGAAGCCCGCCAAATATGTGAAGTCACGTGGGACCTTTTTCAGAGTCCCCAGTTTGCAGTTGGACGTCAGGCAGAGCAGCGGCCATTTTGTGCTCTGCCTAAGGCTGGAACTCGCGTGCGCTATGTTAGTCAGATATTTAGTTACGTGAAATGTGTAGTTAAGGAAATAAAAGTTTATATAAGTAAAATGTTATTGTGGTTGATGAATGTCTTGGTAACAAGACTAATAAATGAATCCAGGACGACCAGCCAGCAGGAACATAGCAACAGAAGACGTTAGAAGAAACCAGACCAAGATGTTAGAAGATAGACGATCAGAATAGCAAAGCCGGCCAGAAGAAAATACGACCAGAGTAAGAAGCAAGAAGTAAGAAAAGGGTATACAACATTATATCGATTTGGTACGTTGAAAACGTCAGTACGTAACAATATTAGGTTGTTTTTTTTAATCTCCTAACAGAGGATGTGTTCCAGATGAAGCTAACCTTAAAAATAATAATAATAAACTTATTTATTGAGAAATTTTTACTTTTGAACCATAGATAGTACCCACACATATACTAGCAGTTTCGAATCAGTGGACTTAAGAGTAATGGCAATTAAGGAGTATCTCACACAACCCAAATCTCTAGAAATAGAGCCTCGCTACCAGATGCAGTTAACTTTTATACACAGGATCTTTTCTTTGTGAAAGATTCTTACAATCTCCACTAACAGGGTGTTGTGTATATCGGGTAGCAGGGAGAGAGAGAGAGAGAGAGAGAGAGAGAGGATAGAAAGAGAGAGAGAGAGAGAAAGTGATAGATAGATAGATAGATAGATAGATAGTGTGTGAGTGTGTGTGTGTGTGTGTGTGTGTGTGTGTGTGTGTGTGTGTGTTTGAGATTAAGCAGTGCAACTAGTCAAATTGTTTGAAAAGGTATCTATCATTCACATAAGCAACTTTTACCTTGAATCTCCTTGTTCTACATGTACTTACTTTTTGAAAGAAATAAACACGTAACATGATCTGTCTGGGTAGGAAAACAGCTCCGAGCAAAAGTTATCTCAGTCGGAAGGTGGAGGAGGCGAGATTACGTGAACATATACGCCCACGTATATATATATATATATATATATATATATATATATATGTGTGTGTGTGTGTGTGTGTGTGTGTGTGTGTGTGTGTCCTCGCATCAGTAGTAACTGGTGGTTTTCATTGAAAACAAAGCGACTAAGTCTCCCCCCCCCCAACTTTTCTGATTATTCTAGCTGATTTCAGCATTGAATTTGTATGGGCTAACTTTTTCCAGGTCTTTATTTTTGAGCCAAGTACTCTAGCTATTGGTATTACTGTTCCTTTTATATTCGACAATTTTCTAGTTCTCAGGCAAGATCCAGATATTTATCTAGTTTTTCGCTTTCTTTTACTTTACCTAGGGGATCTGCTGGGACGGCAAAATCTAAAGATTTCTTTCTTCTTAACTTTATGTAGGTCTAGCCTCTTCACTGGGATTGAGTGATCCGTTTCCCTCTCATTTACAGGACAGATATTGGTCTGTGCATTTATCATTTTCTGAATGGTAAAACCTCAGTCTCTGGTACACTGGCTCATCTTTCATACCCAATGTTGACAGTTGCTGTACCCCTTCTCTACCAGTTTGCTGCATTGGTTGGATGTCTGTTTTCTCTCTCTCTCTCTCTCTCTCTCTCTCTCTCTCTCTCTCTCTCACACACACACAGTCTATCCTAGTCCTGAATTTTATCTGTTTTAAAAATTACATAATTTCATGGCATTTTTGCACTGCTGTTAATAGAGATCCAATCCCGCTTTTTAAGTTTCCTTTGCGTATCCATGTCCTTGGCATATCGTGCTCAATTTCCTTCGTTTGTCTTCTGAAGTTTCAATAAAATTGTTTTTCTTCCCATATTTCTATACTTCATAATTCCTTTTTGTTTTCGGTTTATCACCGTGTTGTTGTTGTTGTTGTTGTTGTCTATAATTAGTCTCTCCTTGCTCTTTTTAAAATATTCTTCGAGTCCCTGAATTGTCGCATCTGCAAAATCTTCAGTGCTACTGAGTGCTTTTTCCACTTTACACATCTGCCATCTATCGGATGTAAGAACTTGGATATGATTATCAACTTTATTGTTTTGTTATCATTTTAATTCATAATCTATTTATGTTTTTCTATCATATATTCTTTATTACTTTTGATCAATTTTAAGGCTATTTCATAATGTTTTGATATCATTTGTAGGGATTCCTTACAGTTAGAAAAATACAAAAAATTCCTTCCGGTTTAAAAAATAAATTAAAATAAAATAGAATATTACACTTTACATATAAGAAAAAAAAGTACAACACGAATAAAATCATGGGATCATCATTCGCTTGCATTCCTTGCCCACGAAATCTACCATCAATTTTCTTTAATTTTTGTTCTTCAGTCATACCGTTTTATCGTGGTCGGATGAGTGGGTTGAAATAAATCGCACATGTCGTAAGTCAGTGAATCTCTCTCTCTCTCTCTCTCTCTCTCTCTCTCTCTCTCTCTCTCTCTCTCTCTCTCTCTCTCTCTCTCTCTACTACTCACTCACTCAGTCTCTCTCTCTTCCTCTTTTTATATACATATATATATATGTGTGTGTGTGTGTGTGTGTGTGTGTGAGAGAGAGAGAGAGAGAGATTTTGTGTAGATGTTAGTTTATATATATATATATATATATATATATATATATACACACACATTCATATGTCTATAAAAACTAATGACACCCATATATATTATCATCATCATCATGTCGCGCACGCAGCACCACAGATATCCATGACAATCTCTCGCCAACCTTCCCTATCACTCATTGCTCGTAGGAGGTCTGCGCAGCAACCAGCATCCTCGCATAGTTGGTCAATGTAGGTCCTTGGTGGGCGAACCACACTAGCATGTCCATGTGTTGGCTTCCACAGAAGAACATCGCTTATGAGTTCATCCTTGCTTCACCAACAGGGTCCTGCATGCCTAGTCCGTCTCACTCGGATGGTTTGCGAGATGGGGGGCAGGTTGCCATTCTGCTTCTTTCTTGTGGGGTGCTGTTTCCATGACATGTTCAAGACTGCACGCAGCATTCTTGTGCAGCTCCCACCTAGCTTATTCTCTAGGCGGTTTGTTAGGGTCCAAGTGGTGCAGCCATACAGCAGTACTGATATAACCACAGTCTGGAAGTATTGCCGTTTTAGTTTGTCAGTGAAATCGCATTTCCATGTGACTGATAATTTGTTTGTGGCCAACCATGCTTTTCCTATTCGTGTATTACCCATTATACCCATATATATATATATATATATATATATATATATATATATATATATATATATATATATATATATATATATATATATATATATATATAAAGACTTTTCAATATCGGTGATAGAGCATATGTATCTAAGTTAGGATGGCGTAGACACAGAGTCAAGGGCGCTCGGTGATTGTCAGTTTCTATGATCATTGGACCAATATAAATATATATATATATATATGTGTGTGTGTGTGTGTGTGTGTGTGTGCGTGTATGTATGTGCGCATGAGTGTGTATCTGTGTGAGTGTAAACTAAGAATCACACCTACTCAGACACACATATATGCTACTGTTCGCGTATTCACATCTTCCAATATGCTAACACATGTACAAACACGCGTATATATATATATATATATATATATATATATATATATATATATATATATACAAAAGTTAATGTCGGTGTGATTGCTATAGAGAAATACTGTGTAAACCAACCTCTTTTTGTCTATAACCGCGTCAGTCTGTCTACATGCACCAATCACACACACACACTCACACACAAATACCCGCAACCCATACCCACGCGTAGACAGACACATAGAGAGACCCGCTACCCATACAGATACACACATATGTGCGCGCGCAGAAGTAAACATATACGCACATATATATCTATATGTATATTTTGTATACGAAGTCCACACCCAGGCAAAAACACAAAGACATAAGCAAATCTGCTAGATTATTGGGCAGACGCCGTAAAGACGCCCAAACAAATGCGCAGAAATATCAGCAGGATCAGGACTGGCAACGCATGCGTGATTGGTTTACTACGTAAGCAGCCGGCGGGCATCTCCTTCATGTCTCGTTCACCCATTCCACTTTCCTCATTCTACCCTCTCTTGCTCTTCCATTATTCCAAACTCTTTCCTTCCTTGTAATTCATTTGATGAAACTGTACCATTAGGAGCCTGGTTGAAATACATAGAGGTGGGGGCGGAACAGAAAAAGTAAAGCATCATTTTCTATCCTTATTTATTTATTTTTTTCACTCTCCCACCCCACTTTTTTGCTGCCTACTTGACAGTTGCTCATCCCCCAGTTACAATTAACAACTTTCGCTATTCCAGAAATGCCATTTCTATCCTATTTTTCCCTCCTTCGCCTTACTATTCCCCCAACAGCCGTCGTTCTCAGCTCTTCAGCTACCAAATTCCTTTCCCCTTGTCATCAGTTCCTATTTTCCGACTAACCTGGTTTATTTCAGCAAGTTGGAAATTCACAAACGATTATCTTGGGTCAAATATTCTCCGCTTTATTCCCTTCTTTTATGAAAGTGAGTTTACGTATTTTTTGCGTGTTGATCAATATTTGATGAATAGAGTTCAGATCGGGTTATGGTTGAGATCGTCTTCAAAACTACAACGCCCTACTCCCTCATAACCGGTTATTTACAGCACGATTTTTAGGAGGGCGGTTGTTGAACGAAGGATTTGATAATTGATACATTATCGCCCATAAATACGTATTTAACCAATCCCTCTGTCACTGCCAGGATGTGACACGAGGTCATTTTAAAGTGGAATACGGTTGGATTGATTTCATATTGTTACTTCTAAACTGATTGCCTTTACCAAGGGTCGAGGCGCTCGCTGTGTAATGGCTATCGTCTTAGGAAATGGACCTGTCAATCCAAGTGAAAATACTAGACGAAGTTGTATTTCCCATTGGGGAAAGGTATGAATCCAACTAATCCTCCCTCAGCTATAGGTAAATCGTACGGCAAGCTACGATCTTTAACCTGGTTATGGAAATCGGTCTAGTATAAGAACAAATCTGAATTCAAGCCAGTTGTACTTCTTTTGAAATATTGACCTTTGTCGTATCCTGCCATCGCGAGAGGGTAAGTATATCCCAAGGATATAGAACCTAGTCTGCCCTACTAGTGATTCCTGTCTTTCTCAAGGGCATAAGAGTGAAGTAAAACGCAACGAGATTCGCCCACTATTTGAACTTGGATCAATTCCATTTCTTAAGACAATAACCATTATGTCAGAATGTCTAGAAATAAACACGTCCCTACCAAATTCTATAAGTTTTCTTCTAAACTAAAAATAACAGGATGGTTAAATACAACCACAACTGTTCTTCTTCAATGTTGGCTTTAGCATTAAATAACCCATGAAGGTTGATATGTCATTAAACAAAGAAACAAAATCAAACCCAATTGGAAGGCTTCTTGAACATTCTATGCCTAAAACATATACATTTATCTACCTATCATTAATTTTATACCCCAGCTATAGGTTAAATTTGTTTTATGTCATATCAATCCTTTTCAGGACATTTAATGCAGAATCAAGTCATTTTGATAAACAAAGGACTCTAGTGGCTTAAGTGGTCACCCAATTAAGTATTGAACAGGCTCATAGCTGTTTAACTTTGGTGATCTAAGGGAAACTGGTGCTCTCAGCATGACTTGACCCTAATCACCCATTTTAGTGTTTATAAAATAATAAATAAAGTGTAAGGAATGTAACATTACAAAAGGGAAAACAAACTAAAGACAGACTGATTGATTTTAACAGAATGTCAACCTGTCTGGGGTTATTCTATGCTTAGATATTGAATAGCTTCATCGCTGCTTAATTTCGGTGATTTTATTACGTTATACAATCAGATCGGATCTTATTCGATATTAGTTATTACCAAACTCTACAGAATTGAAACTGTAACCAACAATGAATACGTAGCAGCTCAATCACATGTGCAATATGCTTAATAGGATAGTAGGAAAACGACAATCATCCAACAAGGTAGCATTGAAAATACTGCATTCTATCAGTGTGGAATGCTCAGATAAATCCTGTTGGAATACTTTGCTTATGATACTCAGAACCCCCTTTTTAAATATCAAAATATTAATACAAGTAGTGCTTTTAAGTGACACCCGACATTCCGGTATTTGATATGTTTTTAGCATGTTTATTAAATCAGTATAGTTTTAGCCAAAGGAGACCTAAGAAATTTCTCTTTAACCAGATGTCACCAACTTAAGTGTAACTTTTTATTAAACATTCTCTGATTTCGGGTCGAATAACAATGCATACTTTCAATTTTGCATGGCATTTTTCTGCATGAAATCTTAATTTTATATGCTGATATTAACAATCATGGCGTGCCATTTCTTTTACATTTTTAAGAATCTCAGTTATGCATGTGCATCTACCCAACACTTCTGGCAAAAGATGGATGCAACAGGTCAATTTTCAGTGAAGTATGCATGCACAGGAACAGAATGCGACAAAAGGTCAATTTTAAAGCGGAGTTTAACGGGTTTTAATTCAGATATTTCCTTCTCCGGATACACACTAAGGTTAAAAAAGAACAATTATCCCTACTATTTATCATAGCTGGATGAAGAATAGTTGAATGCATATCTTTCCGAAGGGTATTAGATTAGTACTATGTGAAATACAAAAACAACCTTGTGAGTATTTGAACTCTGGTTACCGTGTCCATTTCCTACAACGATAACCTTATACTACAAGCGCTCAATTTTAAGCAAATCTGTTTTGAATTCATAGTTTTCCATCTCCTAGACTGGTTGCCCTAATATGGTTGGAGAATCCTGTGTGCCCTAATATTTACTCAGAGTTATGGGACGATATATAGATTCATACATTTCCGAAGGGAATTTGCTGGTCTACCTGACGATTTAATCGAAGACAAATTTTTTTTAACCCAGTAGCTAGCATATTGCTGCCCAGTATTATCAATTATTTCTGGGATGAATCAACAGTTTTTTTTTACATACACTAAGATCAGTCTAGCTGGTAGAATTTTAGCTATAGTCTGTCAAAGATGAATAAAGCATATTATGTATTAATATATATGTTAGTGGTATATACCGGATGATTTAAAGGAGGAACGGAAATAGCATGACCCAATTTAAGCAGTCATAAAACTATCAAATATGAAAGTGACAGTTGTCCTAACTGTTGATATACTTAAACAGGCGGAAACACAATATTGTAAAGATTTGATAACACCAATATGGCGAATAAAAACCAGAATACTGTTTCAGTTATTGTTACTTGATTTTTCCGGTTGTGTTATCAATATATAAATACCCTAGCATCTACCTACCTTGAATTATAAGTTGTGGGTGAGTTGCTGGTCACAGGGAAACGAGAAAATAATATATATATCCATAAAAAATGAAAATATAAGAAGGAAAGACCAAACGACAACACGGTTTGCCTTCCGACATTTCCCACCTAATACCCCACTGCATGGAATATTCTCTTACTCACTACTACCATAACATGAAGTAAAGCATTTTTTTCTCGACAGCCTGATCTAAATTCAAAAAAATCTCTTTCGTGTTAATGTATAATTTTCCCTCGATTTCATGAAAGGAATTAGTGACATATATTCGGGGAATTTGGCATGGTTTCTCACTGAAAAAAGCAAGAAGCAAACCATATTCCGTAGAAACTATTACTGATGCAGACTACGGTGATGATCTTGCCCTTCTTGCAAATGCATCTACTCAATCCAATTATCTGCTAAATAGCCTGGATCAGGTTGCAAGAAGCATTGGTATCAACGTGACCTGAGATAAAACATAGTGTTTTAACCAAGATGGTGACATCTCATTAGATGTCAAGACTCTAATGTTAGTAGACCAGTTCGTATACATCAGTAGTAATATCTCATCTACTCTGGGAAATTTCAACATACACATAGGTAAAGGATGGACTGCCATTTTCAGGTAATCGACCATCTGGAAATCTGATATCTCTGATGAAATAAAAGGGGAATTCCTCCAAGCTTTAACCGTGTACGCACTACTGTATGTTGCAGCTCTTGGATCCTAACGAAACGCTTGGAGTAAAGGCTAGATGGGAACTACACAAAGACACTATGTGCTGTTTATAACAAATTCAAAACTCGAAAGATATGATTTTACATTGGGAATGACCATTCACGGCCTTACAAGTCAGACAAGTCAATGATACTCCCTGTTAGTACATCACCAAGCAGAACAGCTTTAGTTTTAGATTAATTGAATCATATATACGCATGCTAAAGGAATTAGGTTATGATTACCCCACATTTATTGTACAATTGAACCATTCTTCAGCTCTCGTCCGGTGTAAAAATCCAAAAGAAAAAAGTGGGAAATCTTTTTCTTCAACAGGAAAAAGTAAGAAAAAAATACGACACTTAACTATATACCTTTGGTTAGAGTATGCAGTATCCGACAAATGTTCAGCTTATTAAGGGTTTGGGGCATACTCATAAGTGAGGCCAAAATAGCTCCTGTCCGCTAGATTAGATTGATGTCAAGAGGTCAAGCCAGACAAAATACACACACTAATAATAAATCAAACAAAATACATTGGAAAGGGAAAAGTTGGTACTAAATGTACTAGACAAATGAATCCATTGTTCCAACTATTGGTAGTCGATACGAATCCATAACACTGTGCAAGTGCACATGTCTCCTAAATCTATATAGCCTTCTAGACAGGGCTTAGAATACGCTAACTGTGCCTCGGGGTGTCCTGACAATAAACTGTATATGATGGTGAGACTCTAGTTTTTGGTAGTGAGAAATATCCCTTCTTTGTCATTACTCCCAGCTCCTCTCTGACCCGAAGTGGCAGTACCTGTTACGGTCCCATTCAAGGGTCAAATATATCTGTTTAAAAAAAGATTCGTATTCGATGGGACTGTGGGAATAAGGAAAAATGTAGATATTAACGTACAATGAATGTGATTCACTAATATCTTGGCATAAAATAAGCCCAGGCGTGTTCATATGTCGTTAAAATCAATCAACGCACCAATCCTAAATCTATACGTAGTTGATTGATTCTCTTCGTTCAATTTTTTAAGCAACCCGTGGAAGCAGGTGAAAATGGATGCCACGCGAAGTTCTTGTTGGAATGGAATCTTCTTGAAACTGATCCGTTCTTTGTTCTCCGTTCACACTTACATTTGTCTCCTCGTACACCACTCACAAAAGAAAGAAAGGACAGAATCATCTTCTAGTGGGGTTCACAGACAACCCTACTTCAGATGGGTGATAACTCTGGCCACTTAGATCATGACTTCGGAGAGATCCGGGAGCCCACTGGAGGAGATATTGAACTTTCTATCGGCAGCTGGTTTTTTCTGTTATCTATTCGCGCTCTGTTTGCATTTCCTTACAATGTTACACCTTACAGACGTTTCACTCACAAAGCTGAAAATTCGGCGATTTTAAGCGATTGAAGGCATAAATATAAAAATAAAATATGTAGGGTTGTCACACTGAAACTACTGGTTCCCGAGGTTACGCACAGTTGAACCTGCTCAGTACTTCAATTGGTGAGCTAGTAAGCACTGTATATATTTAGAAAACACTCCACTACGAGCAGGGTGTGATAGATCATTTTTTTAAGCAGAGTACAACTGGTTTGAATTCAGAGTTTTCTTTTTTTAGACTGTTTGCCATACTAAAGTTAAAGAGCCAAGTCTGCTCTACTATTTACCCATAGATGGGGGAAAGTATTTCGGTTCACACCGTTCTCGAGGCTATTAGCGCTGCGTGAAAGACAAACAGTTTTGTACCCAACTAGAACTTCTAGGAGGATACATTAAGTGCTATTATCAAACTGAAACTTGAATGTCAGACTTGGTATCAAGGCTTAGAAAATGCGCTACAAAACCTGCACACACTCTCTCAAAACGATTTTCAAAACCCATTCAAAAACACAATAAATAAAAAATAAATGCCGGTAGAGGTCTATCAACAGATGAGATAAGTTTCGTTAAGTTATAGATAAAGCAATAAATTTGGGTTTAGAAAAGTTCAGTTTCTAGTTGACACACGTCGTACAAATAACGGCACGTAATATCCTAAACAAATAACAAAGCGTCTTTATATAAAGATTAATGATAAAAATACATCAGTTGGAATAATCACATGGCTTCTATGTCTATTCCTCAAGGAATAGTACTATAAGGCTGATAGGTGGCTGTAGCCGCTGAATAAACGATAGAGTTAGAGGCACAAAATGACGGGTAGAAATTGATAGACTAATTGTCGGATTGTTTGATTAATCTGAACGACATGTCAACCCATTTACATTTTATGTGTAATTTTTTCTTAAAATGTTGTTGTTTGCACACGGTCCAACCGAATACGAATAATTTTTAAACAGTTGTATTGGACTTATGGATGGGGCCCCACTGTATTTCCTGGTCAGAGTTGGCTTGGGAGTAAACCTCACCTTCAGTAGCAATTCGAAAGGAGTTATATCACACTGCAGGGAATATAGTCATCATACAGGGAGGGGAATAGAAAGTATGAACGCTTGGACAGATGAATGGCATCGATTTGAAATTAGTATATTTCAATATTTATTATCATAATATGTATTATTTATTTCATTCTGGACATATCATGCTTCTTATCAATAATACAAGTATGATTAATACATTACCTATTACTGCCATTCCATGCTGTTGAGTGAGTATCATACTTGTTTACTCGAGGAATAACGTTTTCTTTCGGCAAAAGATTTAAGATCTTAGAAAAATTGTTAACTGAGATGAAAGTATAAAAACGATTGATATGTTTTAGTTGTATATTGGAGTCTATGCAGGTGGCTTCGTTACAAATCGCCCAGAGAAGCTCTTTATCAAAGATTACTAAAACACCACCTTGTGGATACAGTCAACGTATTCTACACCCGTTATAATACACTGACTATCCACGACAAAAAGTGCTGTCCTCTGAATGATACTAAACTGTATCTGCTTGTGAAGCTCCAGTTCTGGGTCTCTGCGGAGAGTGGAGAAATGTTGCTCAGCCCTTTCTTATTCTTATTCTTATACTCATCTTTTTTATCTTCTAAGCTGACAAGATTCCTCTGGTCCTCTTCTTCTAGGGTTGACTTGAGTTGGCTTGGATATTTCTAGCATTGTACTTCCTTACATCCATCTGTTAGTTCTTAGAAATGCACTTGAAGACATAATTAAATTTCCTCCAAGATCATGTTTTCAACCGGCTGAAAGGAATTCTGAAGACAGATTCCATCCGTACCTCTCTCAGGTGATTTGACTAATTAACCTAACTTTTCTTACGGTTGGGTAGTCACTTGATCAAACCAACCAATGAGGGAGACAGAGATTACTACCTGTCTATCAAACTATATAAACTTGTGCATAGGTTCTTACTTCTGAACCATGATTTTGAATTCTACAATTGATTTACAAAAGGAATAGGTCAAATATTCATTATGTATAACTTCATTGCCATTATTTTCAGGTCCACTTTAACCTGTTAGGGACCCACCTAAATCTGTTTAAAAATTATTTCTATTCTATAGGACCATTTAAAAAGAAGATCTTAAGAAACAAAGGTCACGTGATTGACCCTTCTAACCAATCACTGGCAGTACTAGTGGCCTGATAAGATACTTAAACCCCCCATAATGATCACACATCAAATACACTCTTTACTAATACTCACGAAGGACTTATATGATTACCAGTAACTGAGGACACTTTAGTAACCAAAGGATTCACATTGTCGACCGACTCTTTATCAAGGATTCCACCAGATAAGCGCTTCTACTATAAGGGCAAGCAATGGCCCTTAAAAACTTAACACACACAAAATGAATATACACGTACAATGAGCACGATTCCCTAGCCATAATGGGTATAAAATGAACCTAGACGGGTCGAAATGGTATTAAGATCAAGCAAATAAGCAAGCAATCAATTACTACAACAGACGCTAGCACTGTTTAATTGCTAAAATCATACACACTAGGGTAACTCCGTAAGTAAACTCACCAATCTATTGCCACGGAAATTACAAAAGATACAAGGATCATTGTTAAAAAAAAGGGGGGTGCATAGAGTATGTTTTTAGCTAAGAAACACTTTTTTGACATAAAGATGGAATAAACGGACAGCGTTTCCTAGCAACGATGTATTCATCATTGATGTAAAAAAAATAGGTCACCTCCAATGGTGCAGATTTCTTCGAGCGCTGCATAAATGTTGCTGTTGATCGAGTGCATGTCCGGTGCTGGAGACTATGTGGGGAAAATAATATTTTGATAACTGAAAATGTGACCTATACAAAACATTATTATATATATATATATATATATATATATATATATATATATATATATATATATAGTCATAACTCCGAGAAGTAACCGTTTCCTCTGTTATGTTGTGGATGCAGCTACACGACATACCAATTTATAGTAGTGGTGCATTTATCATTGACAAGTTGATTTGGTGAGTGTCGTGTGTGACATGGGCCTAGAGGTAGAGTCTCTGGCACTGCGTTCTGGCTTCTCTGGTTCGATCTCTGTCAGGGAGAGATCGAGGTATACAATGCTGATGAGACTTAATTAGGTCGAAACAACTGTTCAATGTTCCTCACGTCGCACGCAGTATTCCCCGAGTTTGATTGTCGTGATTATTCACACACACACACACACACACACACACACACACACATATATATATATATATATATATAATATATATATATATATATATATATATATATCAATTCAGAACTTCATCGGCAAAGAGAAAAGGTGTATATTGTTGGTCTTAATTACTTTCCTATTTAGATTCCCTGATAAGATTTATATTTATAAGAATATTTACATTTATATAATAAATGAGTCAATATTTGACAGGATCAACTGGTAGACTAATCAATTAATGAGGGGTAGTATCAGATCCATTATCAACATCATCATCATTATAACAAACAAATTAGACCTTATTTACCAGATTCATTTCTACCATGTACTTCATCATCTCCAAAAAATGATTTGTTCGTATGGTGTGTGTGTGTGTGTATGTGTGTGTACCTGTGTGTGAGTTCCAATTTCCGAAAGATATACACAGGACATAGGGATATTTTGTTTTAAATTACCTTGGCTAGAATACCATTTTAAAGATTACACCACAATTTTGATAAAATCGCACACACAAATTTTATCATTAATTTTCTCTAAAGTTTTAATGCCCAGTCAGTTGGGGCTTAGAATACTCTGACTGCATCAGCTGCTGAGATGTAAGTCCCCCAAAAAGGGGATGTCTTCAGTATGACACTAACTGCATCGGATGATGCGGCTCCAATTCTGGATATCAAGGCGGTGTGAAGTACCCATATATTGCCATTACTTACAGGTACACTCCAGGCCAGAGTAATAGCACATATTACGGTCCCATCCTTTGGTCATATAAGTGTTAGATAGGAATACTTGTAATTTCTTAATAATTTTCTGCCAAAGTTTTCTTAAGAAACACAATAATGTAAATATAATTATACGATGAACGCATTTCTTTATCTTTTAAGCATAAAATAACCCAGACTAGTTGATGTGCAGTTAATCAATCAATTAATCAATCTAAATTATTATTTTCATTTGTGTAAATTAAATATATCGCTTGTTTTTATTCAAATTACAGGAAGAATGTAGTAATAGGTTTGTCAGGGTGATTTTGAATATTCAAATCTTTTAAGAAAATGCTGGCACAAAAATTGAAATAACATTATTTTATTTTCAGTCTGTTTTGACCACTTGAGCAAAAATAGTAAGAATAGCAACTTTTTCTGTGATGGTTGTAGATATCTATCAAATGTGCCCTTTGCCGATTTTTGAAACGCAATACAAATCTTGATGTAAAGAGTTTAATTCCCTTGTTTCTAAAACGGCATTTTTCGCTCTCTTTTTTAGACTGAATCTATTGATATAAATCTGTTTGCATTCATATTTAATAAAGCGTCACCTTGCCTCCAGTCATCACCTCAAAAACCACCACAAATGTGCAGGTGCAACAGAATCTAGAATTATTTGACTGATACTCAGTTAGAAGATGCGTTATTTTTTCTTTAATCTCCAATGATAAACAATTCTTTATAGCAACGTGAATGGCAATGCGTTATTAACACTTGATGTTCCTCAATGCTTTAGGCTCACAATAAACAGTATGTCATATTTTTTAAAGCCATTAGGATTTTACAATATTTTGGTATGGGATAGTCTGCGATGCGTGTATCAAGGAGCAGGCCACTTTATGAGAAATACTAACTGTGGTTGGTAGTATTGTGGTAGTTGGTGCGCTGACACGTTGTGCATTGCTTCAGTTCGTATGTGATTTAAAGACGCACAGATGAACGTGCAACGTATTATTATTCGGGAACATATGATTTATGATTTAAACGAGACCATAACGAAGGCTAAAAAACCAAAAATATTATTGAGCGAATGGTAACGGCGAAGTTGAGCACAGTACAGTAACCAGATGGTTGAATAAATTTCACCCGGGTTGCAAGTACCTCGACGATTAGACAAGGTCAGGTATGTCTAAAAGCGTGAATCCCGAGGCTGTTTTTCAAGCCATAGAGGCAAATCTGACGAGTAGAACCCGTCGAGTATCAGGCAAGCTCAGCATCTTACAGTCCGGTCTGATTCGTTATAATCACTAGTTCGGCAAAAACATCCGGAGCAGCTGGATTGTGTCTCACGTTGTCCATATATTATAAAACTTTTGATGGAATCCTATAGTTATTTCTTTAATATAACTGAGATTTGTCATAAAATCACAAGCATGGGACACCCAGTGAAGATCGAATTCACTACGAATATTGATCTTCTTGTCTGGCATGCTAACTATTGTCCTCAGAAAGGGTATCAATATCTTGGAAGTGTCTATTAGACAACAGACGTGTTCTTTTCCCAAAGTAAAACCTGCTTCCACTGTCTTAGGATGATGACACACATACTGCTATCCATCTTATGAGGGAGCAAGTGACGCTCACTCTACAGAGTGACCTTCTTCCATTGATACAAGTTCTGATTCCTAAGAGGCGGGCTTATCGTAATGTATCCTCGTATGAAATGAAATCGGTGATCCGATTTCAAATTCTGTACGATGCTGTTTGCGTTACACTACGCACTAATGCCTCATCAACTATGGGTAAATAGAAGGCATCTTGATTAAACCACAAGCCAAGGAGAAGTAAAACACTGAATTCAATCCAGCTTTACTCCGCTTAAAGATCAGCCATATATATATATATATATATATATATATATATATATATATATATATAACTATAGCCTGGGATAGTCAGCGCTTCAGCTTTCACTGGAATGGTGCGCCAATTTGCAGTAGTATTAGGAGAGATAAAGAATAAAGCTATTATATTATATAAATAAAATAAATATATAAAGGTATTACATATCTATTTATTTGATGGCAATAGAACAGTCACAACCTTAGGTTTCCTACATGCAAAATCGCATGCATTCATCAGCTGACGTTGATGCGAATACAAAGAAAATCGAAAAAATCGAAAAATTCAAAAAAAATTTTTCAATAATTTTTTTCCCGACTTCTTCCATTAAAGTGGCGGTGTTTATATCTGTTTGTTATTGTCTAGTGTTAATTCAAATTCCTTATCTATGGCCCACTGAGTTCTACTCTTTCATCCTGCAAAAATTATTTCCACCAATCAAAAAGACGCTTGAAAGAAAAAATACACAAATATCGCCCCTGGATGCGGGGAGAAATGTATAAATGTAAACTGAATTTGTCATTTGCTTGTCTGAATAAAATAAAAACGTGGTCTGACGAAGCTCAGTGGGCCTCAGATACCCACGAGTGGAAATGGTCCATAATAACGATACCCATGGTATTCACAAATAAATTTGCTCTGTTTATAAAAATTAAACATTGAGCTCTCACACGGAACCTGAACTCTACAACAAACTACGGGTAGAGAATAGGACCAGCCTAGAATCACCCTTGTACCAAGAAACTTGGTAACCCAACAAAGAATATATATATATATATATATATATATATATATATATATGAAGAAAATAACAGATTAAGAAAAATCCGAGGAAATGTGAAACAGTATACAGGAAAATTGAATAACAAGCACAGACATACAGTTTGATTATTATTTTGCTCTGTTGGTTCATGAACGTCTTCAGAATATGTTATTCACTTTTTCTATATATGATTTCATATATATATATATATATATATATATATATATATATATATATATATATATATATAATTCTTTTTCTTCTTTTTTCTTCCAAAAATATTCATGAGGTTTATATCTTAAGAGAATTATTAGCGCTGTGAACTTTTTATTTCAGATTAGATATATTTCGGTTTGTTATTTTTACCTTTTATTAAAAATCTTTATCATTTGATTTGGTTTCGTCATTTTTTCTTGGTAGTAATGTTTTTGGTAGATATTTCGCGAAAAATTGCAGACAAATCAATGATTTCACTATTTACACTAAGTCATACAACGTCATCATTTTCTATCCTGTTCAGAACATAGCCCCGGTCCAGGTGAGATACTATACCACCCGGAAAGAAGGAAATGAGACTCATACGATAAATCATACTTCGGCAGCCCACTCATCTACCTATATATATATATATATATATATATATATATATATATATATATATATTATATATATATATACATGAATATATACATATATATGTGTGTGTGTGTGTGTGTGTGCGTGTGTGTATGTGTGTGTGTGTGTGTACAAGATATATATATATATATATATATATATGAATATAATCATGGTATTTTTATGTTTATTGTTTGTTATTTTTATTCTGATGATAAGCTCTTCTACCTTGCTGTTTTCTTTTCTTCTGAATATCTTCCCTATGAGATATTCGCCACTGGGGTTACTTATGTAACTATATTTACGTATAATCACAGTGTTAAATCTGATTATTCTATATAATTCATAGCTGCATACACTCTAGCATATTTTAAAATCAGTCTAATGGTTAAAATGTATTAGACAATATATACCTGTACGAGTGTTTGCGCATACGTACGTAAGAGTGTGTAGGTGCAAATTCATATGTGCATAGATGTTTCAGCAGCAAATATACCATAATGCTTTATCTTACAACTTTCATCTATTTAAATAATTAGGAAGAATTTTTTGTTTGTCTGCAATAGTAATTAACATTGTTTGATTCAGAGTTACTAAATTTGATTGGGTGATTGGTCTATTTTAATAGTATAACAACACGTCTAGACGTGGTAATTGCATTTCACTTAGCACTAATACCATTGGGAAAGGTATGAATCCTACTCTTCCTCCAGCTATGGGTAAATAGTAGGACAACTGGGCTCTTTAACCTTGGCTAGGTAACCAGTCTAGGAGAAGGAAAACTCTGAATTCAAACCTGTTAAACTCCGCTTAAGAAATTGACCTTGTGTCGCATCCTGCTCGTGTGGAGGGTTGGTATATATATAACAACACGTCTAGGGTTATTTTATGCCTATATATTAGGGAATCGTAGCTATTTATTAATTTTTTACACACGGTTCTATCAAATACAAATACTTTTTTAAACTGGTCTATTTGATTCACAGATGGAATTCTAACAGGTACTACCACTTGTGTTAGAGTAGATCTGGTAATAATTGCAATGAAGGGATACTCCATTCTTTCCTAGATCTCCATCAGATGCTGATTAGTGTCGCACTGCGAACACCTCGTCTTGGTAGAATCTTACTCCTCTGCAATCAGGGTATTTTCAGTACCACCAACAGGGCTGGCCAAATTTGGCATGCATTCTTATTGATCCCGAAAATATATAAAATAAAATAAATTATTCCGCAAGGATAAACGGGTTATTACATCTAGTGATTATCTCTAACAATAAACAATAATCAGTTGGCTGCCATATTGCTATGAGACATAATGACATTAAATTTGAATATCCAAGCTTCAAAACGAAATATTTTTCATAATAAAAGAAATGCTCCCAGAATTACCAGTTTGTGAGAAATAGCAACAAATACACGTCTGACCAATCATAGACAGGTGTAATGAGTGGCTTTATCGTTGATACTCTCAATACTATCGTGACTTTGTAAAGCAGTTAATACGTAGAAACGTGACAGAAACGGCCTTTATCGAGACCTTATTCCTTATTCTTTTTTCTGATGCCTCTTGTTCTTCGCTGTCGTCGAAATTGCAAACTGATTGAGGTGGGAAAATCAATTGGAATTAGTGAGATAGAGTACGACAATAGTTCAAATTATTCATACTAATATTCAAAAGAATATTTAATTGATTGTCTCACGAAAATAATTATCTAAATAAATTTCAAAAAAGAATGATGTTGCATTAACGGAGGATTTGGAAAAAGACTGGTGGAATTGAAAATCAGAGGAAAAATTGACTCCATCTAGACAACAGTCCTGTAAGATCGACAAGAATAAATATAAGAGTCCTGGATATCTGAAAAGATATGTCAAAAAACACTATTAAGACTGGTGTGAAAAACTCACAAGGTGTATAATAATAATATCAATTTTGTGGTGCGCTGTTGTGTGTTCTTCCTTTGAAGAATAGCAGGTCAATCAGTGGTAGGAGAACATATAATAATCAAGAGCTGGGTTTGGTATTACTACAATATTCTCCCCATCAAAGATATGACACATAATTTCAAATCAACATGGGACACATATTTCAGTTAATTATGTGTAAACCTCGGCAAGGAACCCTGTCTAGTCGAAGTAAAATTCCTAATTTAAATCTTGAGGAGAGCTAAATGTAAATATAAACTTACTGTGAATAACTTATATCATATTACTGGAATCGTAAAGACTCCAATAATAGGGTTTAAGTTATACGAGGAGAGGGTAATAAGAAACAGGATTAATATGGTTAGGGTTTACACTTAGTGTTTGGGATTAGTGATGTTATTTAAATACTTATAGTACTAAATTGTAGGCGCCAAAATATCCGGTGTTAAACAGTGTTTATAAAAATGTCGAACAATAATATGTGAGCGTCAAAGTTTCCTAGACGGATTTTAATCATATTGCCCCCTTCTATATATTACATTAATTTATTAACAGTTTGGCTATTATCATTTTTCTTTCTTGTCTTTTCCCCACCAGTTTTAATTTGTGTTTTCCCAGGAGGTTTTCAAGAACTCTTGTAATTATTTTAGCTGATCTTAATAGTGATGTGGTTTGAATGATTTTGATTCATCCTCTGACCTCCATTTTCTCAAATATCCTGACCAAGTCCTTGGAGATTGTTACAAGCTCACTAACTAAAAAATTCTTCTTTTTTGTTGATTAACACTAAACCCAGAGAATTTCGTGTGTCTCAATTTCTTTGACAAATTATTTGTGTATATACCATTTGTTAGTACGTTCAAAATTGAATCTCTTGCACAATTCCTAGTGGAGCCACCTTTCCTATCAGTCGTGCATAATCTTGTATTTCATTTATGCTAGTTTGCTGCATTCACTTATTATGTCATTAACCGTTTCATCTCTGTCGCCACATTAGCTACATTTTCTATATTGTTGTGTATTATCAAATTCCTATTTGATATAATTGGTCATTATTATTATTATTATTATTATTATTATTATTATTATTATTATTACTACTACTACTACTACTACTACTTGGGAAGAAAATAAATTAAAATAGCCAAGTTGGCCATATCCCAGAATACCAAGAACCCTGAAATAATATTATTAGACACCATTTTCATTCCACTTGAATTGCTTCTTTGAAGTAAAAAATCTTCCTTGTAGAGACTTTACCGCATCAATTCCACTCACCCGACCTTTTCTCTTCTCTTGTGTCGTTTATTTCCATTCATACGTATAAAATCAGGAAAGCACAAATGTATATTTAATAAGTTTTACTTTCATTTTAAATGGTCGGAACAAAGAAAAATTTACTTTTTTGGCTGGAACTTCGACAGTCTATATTTAAAACTTAAATTAAAAATGTAAAAATATCATTCTTACGTTTTTTTTTTTTTTCTTTTTTTTTCTTTTTTCATGCTAAAAAGAAACCATCCTAAATATTTAACAAAAAAAAAATACTTTTATCACTTATAGTTTAAACTGATTTGTTGATTTGTCCGTTTCAACATTTTGTTAATTGGTAAGTTTATATATTTTGTTTACATTACATCGGCAATACATTGGATGACTCAGTTTATAGCCGCCTCTCACTTTCGAAAGTATGGAAATTGAAAAGAATTATAATAATTTTTATTGCGTTGTGATTCTTATGTTTAAAGATTCTGTCTTTGTGAAAGACATGGATCCACTTCTTACCCTGCTCCCAGGTATGGTAAAAAGAACACACTTGGTAAGGCAATCAGTGTAGGAGAACGAAAATATGAATTGAAACCAGCTGTACGCTTAAAAATAATGTTGTGTCATTTCCTGCTCGTGGCGGCAGGTTGGGTAAATATATACACGGTAGAACTTCTGAATTAATTTTTTTTATATATAGATAAAAAAAAATTACAACAATAAATAAATAAAAATTCATCAAAAATAAATCCTCCGATTTTTAAAAAAACAAAATAAATAAGTAAACCCTAATGATCTGTATCTATTTCTAATCATTCTGTTATAAATCCATTAATTTAAAAGCATTAAATCAATTAAGGGGAAAGTGCATGAAAACGAATTTAGCTGCATCTGATGTTCTTGAGATCTGGGCAGTAGGAAGTAATCCTTCATTGCCATTACTCACACGTCCACTCTGATCCAGAGCATAGTTCTGGTTAGAACCCTTTCTATGGTCAAATAGGTAGGTTTAAAAATTAATCGTATCCGATAGTACGGTGTGCAAAGATGAACAACTCTTAAGAAACAACTACACAAAAATATAAGTATGAACGTATAAGGAACGCCATTCCCTAACATCAAGGCATAAATTAACCGTAGACGGTTTGACGTGCCGTTAAAATCAGTCAATCACTCAATCCAAAATGTTGATTATATTTTTTAACCAACTTCAAATATCAAACTTGCAATGTCAATACTTAGAATTATATTTTAACATAATTCTATGATTTTCACAATCTTTTACATTTCGTTTCTACATTTTATTTTTCTTTAAATTGAGATAAGTAAGTTTAATTTTGGGTTTTCGGGTTTTTCGGTGTGATAGACTATTTTGTCGAATAAAATGAAAAAGGAAAAAAACAAACCTATGGTATTAGATCTCGAAGAGCTTCCACACATAAAACATACATCTAGCAGATTCAATTGAAGATTCCCTGAAAGTACTAAATCTCGTGTTCATACTTCCAACAACTTATCAGTCTTTGACACTGAATTTTATAGATAACGGCACATTTTTGATTGAAGAATTTCACAAGAGGCACTCTTTGCAGTTAGTTGATTAGAATCACCTTATTAAAAAAAAGTCGCCGTTATTCTATATTGACTGAATCAACAATCCTAGACATACGCACAATGAGCTTTTTTTTTCTGTTATTACAACTTAGCAGTTTTTCATAATGTGATATGAAATAAAACTTTTGCTTTAGTGTGATGCAACTGTTGTCGACACAACCAAGACAGTGTTTCATTTGAGGAGGCTGTGTGCATACCTTCGAGAGATGAATATCGCAGGATCGTATCTTTGCATACATTTATATCTCTATATTATAACGATTCATCTGCACGAATTAAATTAGTCAATTAGAAATAATCTTGCTAATTTCACTTGCTTCATAAAAAGGCGTCCATTGCTTTTTATATTTGTTGTACCGGCCGTTCATACAGTGGAGAACATGCACCGGTTCTCACTATAAATAGTGAGACACCGAGTGTAAAGGGAGAACTGTTCCCGTTAACGACAAGCTAGTCGTACATGTACCATTGATTGTAAATACACTTGTCTTATTTTACTCTATCTCGACTTGACTTCTTTTTACTGTTGGGACTAACATCACAACAATATTAATATCTACTTTTTATTATCAAGAAAACTATATCATGGTTTATTCTTATAGACTCATTTCAATTGATATTTCATAAGAGAAGTTCAATATTGGACATCATTTTAAAGATTTATCAATTAGCGTTTTGTAGGATTAACTGAAATCCCACAGCGTAAGAGGCCAAAAGTTGGATTAAAGCTGACCATTTTACAATCTCCGTTATCAATTGAAAAAATGACAACCAACGGTTATAAAATGTACTTCTAATTATAAAAGATAAAGAACAGAGATTTATCAATTATATTTCTATTTTATTTGGTAAAGTTAATATTTTTCTGTTTGGCTTGGTCACATCAGGAGGACGGACTTATGCTGCATCTCCGAAAACCTACTGTACGGCGAATTGGCAGACGGCACCCGACCAACAAGGAGAACTCGCTTGCACTTTAAAGATGCATGCAAAGGAGAATAAAGACATGCCACATTGGCACCAACACATGGGAGGCTTGTGCAGACGACCGTGCGACCTGATGACTCCTTGACAAACAAGGAACGTAAAGGAGTGAAAAAGAGCAACTCCAGCAGGCATCACTGTTTGCTTGCAGTGATTGCCATTCAAGAGGTGGACTGTTCAGTCACTCACACAACGGCAAATTAAAGGGGAAAAAAGTGGACACTACGCCATCGTCTTTAGTAGGACGGAAGGATGCCAATCAATCAATATTTTTCTGTGGGGAAATGAGGGAAGATTAAGAACTGCATCGATCTAAACATTTTTAGT
>CM042144.1:126539260-126559260 GCA_023376005.1 Doryteuthis pealeii | reverse complement strand
TGTGCAAGTATATATATATATATATATATATATATATATATATATATATATATATATATATATAAATATAATTGCACAAATTATTAGCCTTTTAATATATATATATATATATATATATATATATATATATATATATAAGTAATTGGTAATTTGCTTGAAGCATTGTTAAGTATGTTATAATATATTAATGATTTGAAAGCAATTACAATGCACATAGAAAATAAAAACAAAAAGATGTTATTTTTGTCTTATCGATTTCAAAGTAGAACTTTATCTTCAGAGTCGAATTCCAGAAATATATATATATATATATATATATATATATATATATATATATATATATATATATATATTAAAAAGGCTTGAACTCGTTAAATCTGTCATTAGAAGCTGTATGTGGTGTAGTTCGGTGGATTTTAATACTGAATTATCTAATCCCGTTGTTAGGGCTTAGATTACGTTTACACTATGTTCTGTGTGTGGGGAAGGCGGGCAAACCTCCTCTCCATAAAGGGTGTACTGGGTAAGATACGAAACTGTTTCTGATAGTGAGGCTACAGTTCTGGGCAGTTTGGAGTACCCATTTATTGCCAATAATCCCAGGTCGACTCTGACTTGCTGTGGTCGTATCTTTTATGGTTCCATTTATGCGTTAGATAGATCGTATTTAATAAATACACGTGAAAAATAAAATAATCCTCAATAAAAATACATAAAAATTTAAATATAAATGTACAATTAACACGATTCCATAACTTCTAAAATAACATTTGAATGGTTGGCATGCCTATAAAATCAATCAATAAATGAATTGATACTGTATTATAATCGAATAACATTTAAACACTTTGATGAATATTTAAGACTAAATTAAGTCCGCTGACATAGGAAGTGATAACGATGAAAAACTAATATTTCCGTAATTCTTTTCATTAGTACTGTAATATGCAATGGGATGGATCGACTACAGAACGGCCTATGACATGGTCTCCCATACCTGGATTTTAGAATATCTGAAAATATACAAAATATCCAACAACATCATAAACTTCATAAAAAAAGCCATGGAAAACTGGCGAGTCCAATTAAGAACCGGAGGGCAATCCCTGGCAGAAGTAAAAATCCAAAGAGGTATTTTCCAAGGAGACTCGTTATCACCACTATTTATTATAGTAATGATGCCACTCAATCATATACTTAAAATGTACAGGGTGATACAAATTCACTAACTCACAAGAAAAGATAAACCACCTTATGTACATGGATGATATAAAAAAAAATCCAAAAATAAAAATAACTAGAAAGCCTAGTACAGACCATTAGAATATATAGCCAAGATATAGGGATGGAATTCGGAATCGAAAAATGTGCTATGTTAGTAATAGAACGTGGTGAAAGAAAATGAATGGACGGAGTACAACTGCCAAATCAGGACACTATAAAGTCACTTGATGAAAATAAAAGTTATAAATATTTAGGGATTTTAGAAGCAAACAATGTCAAGCAAGCAGAAATTAAAGAAAAGTTTTAAAAGTATATCTCAGGAGAACAAGAAAATTCCTAGAAACCAAACTCAATAGCAAAAACCTTATCAAAGGAATTACTACCTGGGCTGTCCCCATTATAAGATATTCTGGGCCATTCTTAAAATGGACAAAAGAAAAACTCGGACGGATTGACCAAAGGACTAGAAAATTAATGACCATGCACATGGCTCTACACCATAGAGACGATAGAGACAGACTAAATGTATCAAGAAGGGAAGGGAGAAGAGGTCTTGTCAACATAGAAGACTGCGTAGAGGCCACGACCCAACAACTCGAAGAACACACAAAAAAGAGCAAAGATGGATTACTTATGGCAGCCAACAATAGCAGATGTAATAAATGGACAGATAGAACAACAAAAAATAGAAAACAAAAATGGAAGAAAAGCAATTATTTGGACACTTCAAGCGACAAATTGGAGAGGTTGCACATAAAAAAACCTGACATGCTTAAGAAAAGGAAACCTCAAGAGAGAAACTAAATCACTAATAATTGCTGCACAAAATAATGCCATAAGAAAAAATTATATCAAAGCAAAAATTGATAAGACCCAACAAAATAGTAAATGTAGACTATGCAGTGACAGGGATGAGACGGTAAATCATGTACTAAGTGAATATAGCAAACTAGCACAACGGAAATACAAAACTAGGCACCATAAAACAAAATGGTATATGCATAAACCAGAATCTGTTCTTGAGAATGAATCACATAAAATTCTCTGGAACTTTGAGATAAAAACGGATCACCTTATCCCAGCAAGAAAGACCAGACCTAGTATTGATTTTTAAAAAAGAAATAACTTGTCAACTGGTGGATTTTGCAGTTCCAGCAGATCAAGGGTGAAGCTGAAGGAAAACGAAAAGATGGACAAATATCTGAACCCTGTCAGAGAACTGAAAAAGATATGGAATATGAAAGTCAAAGTGATACCAATTGTAGTTGGTGCACTTGGAACAGTCCCAAAAAGCTTGAAAAAAAACTGGAAAATCTTGTGGTCAGAGGAAGAATTGAGACCATCCAAAATACTGCACTGCTGCAATCTGCCAGAATACCCAGAAGAGTCCTGGAGAATTTTTGGCAAGACCTCTTGATACATATAGTCTATCTCTATCATCTCTAGGATGTAGAGCCTTGTGCATCATCATTATTATTATTATTATTATTATTATTATTATTATTATTATTATTATTATTATACTAAACTGAGTTAATCAACTTTTGCTTTCTAAATGCGTTTTTACTGTTTAGATTAATGACACAAAAATTATACTAAATTATTCCTTACTTTTAGAATTAAATTATGTTTGAAAAATTATGTTTTAATTAGTTCTAATTAGTTGTAATTTGAAATTAAGTCAAAATCCGACCAATCTTTTACTTTACTCTTTGTCTATGTCTTTCTCCCCTCTATGTATCTCTTTACTACCTCCTCGTTATATAATATTAGTTTCTCTGGAGAGAGAGCCGGGAGAATTTGAAATGTATTTATATGTTAAATTTCACAACCAGCAACCCGTAGCTTAAATGAGGTCAAATATTTCATTTATTAGAAACCTAACAAAATGATTTTAAGGTTTCGTTCTGTCGTATTTTTTTATAAATTTTATTCGCTTTGCTAACCCCATTATCCCTATTTTCAGTTATCTACCCAGAGCTGAATGGGTGACCCAATGGGTCACATTTTGTCTAATATATATATATATATTCGAATCACACACAAAGCAGTCTTCCTGTCTATAGCTCTGCTGATGAGGTCTAATAGGCTGAAATGTACATACAGAGATTGATTTTTCTCGATGTTTTTAGCCTTACATTTGGATAGGTATTCCCGCCTAATTCATTAATTATCAATTAATTAATTTTCAAAATTAGGTACGACTTCAATTAAGCTCATATTCTCCAAAATTGTCGGCTAAAAATCCATATCAAACACATTGTTTGTTTGTTTACTTCTCATATATATATATATATTCGTTGGGTTCGATGGTCCGGGGACCCTGTGCTGAAATGAGGTTACTTATATTATTACTTTGCAATTATTATATCATAAGTACCAATACATGTTTGCTAAAGTGCTTAAAACAACTTAAGCGAATTGAATTAATTCCTATGTGTTCAGTGGATGTTAGCTGACAACACCTTCTTTCTAGATAGATAGATAGATAGATAGATAGATAGATAGAATTTGATACTTCGTATCAGACTTCATGGAGTCAATGGTTTATATTATTTATTTAGTTATCATTTCTCATATAAAATCTATATATTTCCCTCTGATATCAATACATGTCTCTCGGTATTCGTGAGGGATTTTAAGAGTGTAAATGTAATTATAAATATATCATTCGTCACAAATTCACAAGCCCCACTAATATACATGTACATATTTTTTCCTCATATATGTATATAAATATGTTTGTGTGTGTGTTTCTTATTATTTACATGTAACTTTTGGCGGTGTGCCCATTAATATTAGAGACTAAACAGCTAACGGCTTCTTGATGTGGGTGGCAGCCAATTTAATATTAACTCCACAGGTCTACCATAAGAGTATAGTAAAGCTCCCTTTGCGCACATTACGTTTAACGCGCCGTTTTTCCTTCGTTTTATTTGTCGTACCATTCATTTTTATTAAGTACGAAAAAAAATTAAAACTGCCAAAGTTGTAATTAAAAAAACGTACCTGGATGCTTTTATATCATATGATGCGACGACACGGTTTCTAATACTGTGATTCCTATCGAGTAATAAGCAGGGGAACTAAAATTATATTAAAAGTTCCCAGTGTTCTTAATACAAAGTACGTGGGGCGCTCCGAAATTATAAGAGATTCACGGTGCAGAATACCGTTGGATAGAGAAAAATACTTATTTTTTTTACTTTTTATTTTTACTTTTTATTTTTTGCTATTAAACACTATTTCTCTACATAACCACCACTATGGTTTGCGCATTGTTTCCAGCAATAAGCAAAAGCTTGTATTCCGTTCTCGTAATGAAGTCTCTTCGAAAGTAATGCCTTCTATTCTTCTTATGTCTATAATTGCTTAGCATTAATGTTAGCATTATGATATAATATACTTGGTATTATTAGCATTAGTTAATAATTATATATAGGTATTTCTATTATTCGTCAAGAGACGTACTACTGTGGAAGCCAGCAGATAGGCACGCTAATGTGGGCCGCCCAGCCAGGACCTACATTGACCAACTATGTAGGGATACTGGCTGCTGCGCGGAGAAGCTCTCAGAGTCGATGAATGATAGGGAAGGTTGGCGAGAGATCGTCATGGATATCCGTGCTAATTGCACGACATGATGATGATGATGATTATTAGTCTAATGCTATATATCCACCCTGTTGGGATATCCACCTTATATATATCCACCCTGTTGCTGACTCCAACAAGAAAAGCAGTCTCATGGGTATAACACTAGACTGCATCTGATGATGAGGATCCAGTTCTAAAGAATTTGAGAGTATGGAGCATCCCTTCAGTGCTATTACTCCATGATTCATTTTGACCCGGAGCATTAGTACATGTTAGGTTCCTATTTGTGGGTCAAATAGATATGTTTAAAATGATTCGTATTCTATTAGACCATGGGCAATAAAATAATAAAGGAACTCTCAAGAAACTACACTTTACTCTGCTTAAAAGATTACCTTGTGCTACATCTTGTGAATCCTAACTCCTTTCCCAACGTAAACGGCTAGGTCAACTAGTAATAGTAATAATTATGATGAAAGAAGGTACTTTTCCCTTGCTTAACGTAAGATATTTCCCTAGGTGAACCTATGTTAATGGTATAATAAGTTGATATATAGAGAGCATGAGAGATTCATAAATTAAACTGAGACTCATGATTGATGATAACATTTTATATATGCTTTGAAGGTAGGCTAATTGTCGGTAAAGATTCGAAACAATTTTTCTACCATGCTAAAATATTAGACTCGGTTAGAAAGACGACTCTTTTTCAGTGTCAGTCGGGTGTGGACCTTGATATTAACTAATGCCGTTCGCTCTAATCATGAGTAAATGAAAGATAACCGACTTTCCGTTGCCGACCACCTTGTGGCAAGATATCATACCAATATGGCAACTATGTTTAACCCTTCGACCCTTGCCTTCGTGTTTTTCATACGTTTACTGACCGTAGGAGTCGATTCATTTCAGCCAACTGATAAAGAAATAGAAATGAATTAATAATGTCGTTACAGGCAGCACAAAGGAAAATGCACTCTTCTACTCGGTTACGTTCGGCAGCGTATCTGCGTTATCATAGGGTTGGCCGGATAAAACCTTGTGCAGAGTACAAGAACGTTAGATAACGCCCTGTTGAACTTGAACGACGGGTCCGTCTTTGATCAGGATGCAGGTTCGACTTGATGGATGTCATTGCAGTAGTTTTCTTCTAAACTGTCGACCGCAGATTTCCGGTATTCAAAAGAGGATCCAACAAAATGTACATATCTACCTGATCAGAGTTGATGCAATCAAAGGACGGCGACATCTGCGCCGACACATCTTGGATACTGGTAGGGAAGTGGGGCTATCTTGTCAAGGGAGGTAATACAACTAAAAGTACAAAAGAAAGAGATCGCATCATCTGAGCAGGCATTGCTTTTGAAGACAACTGTTTCATCTTATAAATAGTTTGATGGATAAAATTCGGAAAGAGAAATAATTCTTTTGCGAGTAATTATGTAGTCGGCAATATCTGTTTCTTCATCAAAGATTCTGGGAAGAACTTATTGCCCGGATGAGTACGAATTACTGGTAGGCCAGATATGATGCTGAGAATCTAGGCTTAATAAAAAAAAGGTGAAGGAAGCTTGATATCTCTCAACCTAAGATTTATGGGAGGTAAATTATTACCCAAAAAAGTCTACTGTCTTAGATCTTGAATTCTTCAAAAATTATAACACCAGGAAAGAGACTGTGTCAAAATAAAAAAATAAATTATAGAAATACTTTTTTATTACTGCACTGAGCTTCCTTAAAGAAAAGAACAAGGGGACCACTTGATCATTACTTTTGCGAGATTTATTCAATGTGCTTCTTATAATGTGTTATATGTTGTATAACTTGTATAATGAGTGCGAATCTGATCATTATTATTTCACTCTTTCCGAGATTTTCACGCCAGTTTTAACTAGTTTCCTTCACTAGAGTCTGAGAGACAACAAGTATTCAGGACTCCTCTGAGTATTATAGTTGATCTTAACATGGCTGTAGTCTGGGTGGTCTGATTATTCTTCTGATATTCCTTCTCCTATTCTCTATTACAATCTCTTGGGCATCGTACCAAGAGCCATAACTACGATTGCTATCACCTTAAACTTCAAAGTCGTTTCGCCTGTTCAATACTTAGATGTGTAGATATTTAAGCAACAGCGGGTACTGTAAGCAACACAGTATCAAATTGATTTAATTCGGCATTATATGCCCCGAAAAGAGTTGATATAAACATAAAAACAAACTAAAAAAAACGGATCAAAATTTTTCAGCTCTCTTGAAAATTCATGTACGTGTCTATCTTTCTGTTTTATTTTATTTTCCCTCTCTAATCGGCTGGAACGGCAAAATTCACTTGATGACAAGTTTTTCTCGTCATTTCTCTGAATGTTTGAGATGAGGCTTGAAGATTAGTATTATCTGCGTTATTCGGACTATTGTCCCCATCTTCATTGTTATTTGTACAACGTTTCGGCCGATATGCTCCCCGGCCTTCTTCAGATATTTCTTGTCGGACTCGGGAACCTTTTCGGAGTCGGACCCGAAAAGGTTCCCGAGTCCGAGAAGGTTTCCGAGTCCGACAAGAAATACCTGAAGAAGGCCGGAGGGCAAATCATCCGAAACGTTGTACAAATAACAATGAAGATGGGGACAATAGTCCGAATAACGCAGATAATACTAGTTTTCTCTTCACTACAAATGGTCTTTTAGCTTAGACTTTGGTTATTCCTTTGTATTTTAAAATCCCAAATTCTGTTGCTTCTCATGTTCTAAGACAGATAATGTTTTATGCATATAACATATTCAAAGCTTTGTATTATTTCTGTGCCAATTTGCTACCTCCGCTTATTACCTGTTTCATTTCCGTCACTACATGACCCACATTTGTTATTCTCTTGCGTATTATTAATTTCTGCTTTAATATAATTGGTTCTTACGGCATTAATATCTGCAGCTATTAATAGATATTCAGTCTTTCGCTCCTTAGCCATGTCCAAGTCATTTCACGAGCAATGTCCTTAGTTTATTGCTTGAAGTATCCATACAGTTTTCTAGATTTTTTTCCTGTTTGTCCATAAGTAATTTCTAATGATATTGCTGTTGTTGGCTTCTGTAATCAGTCCTTTTTGCTCTTGTATATTCTTTGAATCCTGGACTCATTTACGCAATCCTCAATGCTGGCAAGATCTCTTACTCCTGTTTTCCTGACGTACCGTTTGTCTATATCATCTCTAGTTCTCTAGCAAGGTTCAGGTATGTATCCAGTTCTGTTTACACTTTTCTTTAATTCCAATCTGAAGTGAAACAGCCGATGAGTTCTTTTTCAACTGTTGCAATGGCTCATTATCTAGCCTGGATTTGTTGATATATCAAAGTTCCATAGGAGTTTGTCTCCCAGTTCCTATTTTTCTTAGTCTTAGACTAGTTTTTTATATACTTAATTATTATGTTGTTGTTTTGCACTGTTATTAAGAACGATTCAGTCTCTGTTTATGATAGGTCTGCTTAGCCAACTCCATATAATCTTATGTGCTATTATTATCATTATTTTTCTCCTGGTGAGTTTTTCACACGAGTCTTAACGGTGGTTTTTTTTTACCGAAGTCTAAGTAATAGAAAGTGTCCCCGGGTCACTAGGACACTTACACATATCTGATCTTAACAGTGATGTGGCCTGGATGGTCTCGGTTCTTCTTGTGATATCTAGTTTCTCCAGTCTTTTTTTCCAATCCCAATGGGACCGTTGCAAATTATCACTGTTGCCCTCGTGCGCCACATCTTTTTTAGCTCTCTGGCAAGATTTAAGTATTGATCTTTTCGATTTCTTTTATTTTCACCCTATGATCACTGGTACAATTACCTCTGGTTCATTTTCCCTATCCAATTTTTTGCATTCGTTTATCATTATTATTATTATTATTAATTATTATTATTATTATTATTATTATTATTATTATTATTATTATTATAAATTGTTACTGGTATTATGTTTGTTATTTCTATATATACAGATTCTCCTGAAGGAATTGCGATAAAAAATATTAGAAATAAGATGGAATATAATCCTAGTCAAAACTAATAATAATAATAATAATAATAATAATAATAATAATAATAATAATAATAATAATAATATTAAATAAGGATGTTATCCCTATATTTAACGCTGTTGTTCTTAAGTTTTATATTGTCTTTCAGCTGGATAAGGTCTTGCACATCCGACTTCAATTATTTATCTGTGTGGGTCCTGCGATAGTTATCTGATATCCTTGCTTTTCAATAAAGATTTTCAATTCAAATTTGTGTGTTTTAGTCATGTGTACTTGACACTGTTGCCTATCGATGAAAATTAGTATACATTTTTATAAATATAAAAGTGATTTTAAAAGATGCTTTATCATCTTATCATTCGATTTCTTATTAATTTCATTTATTATTTTTTAGTTTAGTTTACTTTATATATATATATATAATATATATATATATATATATATTATATATTATATATATATATGAGAGTAAGTAAACAAACAAATGCGTTTATTTGATATGGCTTTTAGCCGACAATTTTTGGAGGATACGTGCTTTATTGAAGTCATACCTAATTTTGAAAATTAATTAGTTAATAATTAATGAATTTAGGCGGGCATATTTCATCAACAAGATTATAGACATGGGAGACCCCATGTCTTTAACCTTGCTGATGAGACCTAATAGGTCGAAATGTACATTCAGGGATTGACATTTCTCGATTTGTTTAGCCTTACATTTGAACATATATGCCAGCCTAAATTCATTAATTATTAACTAATCAATTTTCAAAATTAGGTGTGACTTCAATTAAGTACATATCCTCCAAATATATATATATATATATATATTATATATATATATATATAAATATATAATATATATAATAAGTAACAGTCAGATTCTCTTTCTGATAAGGCTTACGTATAAGTCATTGACGTCTTTCAGTTAAAAGATAAAATGTGAAAGTCAAAATAACTAGATAAATCTACATTTTTAGTTACACTCGCTTTTAGGCTACATTTTGCAGTCATTAAGTTGGATATTAAGAAAGTTTCTACTGTTATATCAATTATCTAAGTAGAAAAACAATCGTGATTAAAAATAAGAATTAAATTTTAAAAATGATACCCATGAAATAATGATGCTATTGATATTTTGCAGAGCGATCGCTCTGACACTTGCAAAACAGCACCAACCGTAATTGATGAGGGTATGTTGTTAAGTGTAAGTACAGTGTTTTCTTCATCGCTGGGATAATTCAGTTTGGTGAAATTTACTAAGGCTTTCATATCTTCGTGAAATGCATCCAATGCAAGACTTTGAATTAATTGTTTAGAATTATTTTCTTTTTTCAGTGTGTCTTTGTAAATCTGTTACCGTGGCTAACATTCTGTCAAACCCTTTCAATGATAGTTGGTAAATCCAATAAATCATTAAAATAATTGATATTGGTTGAAGAAAGTTTTGTATAGCAGAAATATTTTCAAGAAAATCTGATATATCTGTTTCATCATATCTGGGGAATGACAGTAAACGTTAAAAAAGAAGTTAAAGATGATCGAAATGTTCTATACTTCTGGTTGCAATTAACACTTTATCGATGGAAAAGAACTTGAAATTTAAAACCCTCGTCAGTAAGGGGTTAAAATGACATTAGCTCAATTCAAATAGCCGAAAGGTGTCGTAGTAAAAGTATTAGGTATATCATTTTCTTCGATGGGGATTTGGTAATCTTCTCTGATTAAGACGAGGTTAGAGAAATTTGATGCATCTTGCAATCCTGTCGCGAAATCATGTATGTGTGGTATTGGGTAATAATCGATGGTTTTTGTAGCATGAAGACGTCAGGAATCATCAGATGGCACCAAACAAAAGAATCCACTTTGGAAACCATCTGAAACAGTGATAACTCTGGCTCTATGAAAGACGAATAATTCCTAATTGCAATATGTATTAGAACTCTTATTTCGCAATTTAATATTTTGCAGAACTGAGTGTCCGCCGTGTACAGCAGGTGGGTTCGCTTCTTTTATTATTGTGATATTTAGTGGAGTGCCATAATTTATCTGTATGCCTAAAAAGTGGAGTAATTCGTGGGAATTTTTGTAAAATTGCTAGAAAGAGTTTATCGTCCGGCATTAATTTCCGTTGTAATGCATTTGTATACTTTTTATATACCGTTAGATACAAACCTCAGATCATTAAAAAAGAGACCTTCATGTTTTCATTGGGGCATGCTTAACATAACGGAAAGGAATCGGCGATCCGAGTCCAGATCCTAAATGACGTTATTTGCGATTTCACTTAGAGCTAATTCTCTTGAAAAAGGATTGAATCCGCCTGTGTCCCCTCAGTTATGTGCAAATTGTAAGACAGAATGTGTTCTTTAGCCTTGGTTAAGCAACGAATCTAGAATAAAATCTCTCAATTCAAACCAGTAGTACTACACTCAAACTCTGGCCGTTTGTCACATCTTGCTAGTGGCGAAGAGGTTGGGTGAATATGTACCTGTCTTCATTGAAAACATAATTTATTTATTTTATTTTTAGATAAAGAAGCATCTTGCAGGTTAAAATCAAACTTTGGTACCCTTTTTAATGAAACCCAAATAAATTAAAAAAGATAGCATCAGTACTAAAAACATACGGCTTATTTTAAATGTTCTGTAATAGAATTTAGTGAAATAAATGGCAGCTAGTAAATCTTCAATATCGCAACAGACTTTCAGCGTAAATGTTTACTTATAATTAACAAAGTCTGGCCTGAAAACCTGGATATAAATCCTCTGCTTTTTTGAACAACCGCCACTAAAAATCCACTAATTTAATTTTCTGATATAAGTGCTTCACACCAGGGAATTAATTGAAAAAGGAATTAAGATTTACTTGAGCAAAATGTGATATATTTGTTACCTACGATAAGATCCCTGTAAAAAAAGCAGCATTTGCGTTCCTTATTAAAGTAAACCATCCTAATAGAAAGATGAAGAATGTAATGTGGTAGTGGCTGCTGAGAAAATATCATGCAGGCACACACGCATGAAATGGAAGCGGTGACCCGGGTTCAAATCCTGAACAAGGTTGTTTACATTTCATTTAGCGTTAATTCTCTTGTGAAAGGCATGAATCCATCTGTCCCCCTCAGCTAGAGTAACACAGACTGGGTTATTTTGCCTTTTTTTCACTTGTGTATACCTACACAAAAATGCAAATATGAACGTACAATCAATGCGCTTACCTATCCTCGTGGCATGATATAGCCCTGGATTGGTTGACATGCCGTTAAAATCAATCCATCATTTATATACGGAACTTAACCAGACTGAAAATAAAATGTTGAAATGTAATGTTTAGTACTAAATCTCGAGTTAATAATGTTTGACGGTCGGAAAATACAGAGTTTGTTTTTACAATCAACAACAAAATAAACACCGTTTCAAAAGCTTCTTTCACACATTTTATTTGAACGAGGAAACACTTAAGGATAATAAAGCTCTTATTATTTTGTAATTTTATTTACATTATTCTATTATCCTATAAAATAAAGTTTATATAATATAATATGTAATAATTTTGGTTGCTGAAATTAAATAAAATTCTTTGTGTGTTTCTTCTGACCAAATATCAGATCATCCCCAAATGTAATAATCATTTTCAAAACAAAATTGAGAAAATATGAAATCATATAAAGATAAATTAGGTAAAATTTCCATAGCAAAACTAGAAACACTGTGTCGCCGATTTAACCAAGTTAGTGTGTCACTCCAGATAACAGTGCAACTAAAGGATTTGCCACATCGGTAAGCGAATATTCTTATGTATCCAATCTAATCACTTTTGAATATATTTCTTTTTTTACCTTTTGCAGTTGAAATATCTGATGTTTTGTTCCGCCCGATTGCTTCTAAGACGGTTGGTCATAGGAAACAATCTCTGTGAGGTTAAATGGCTGTTTTAAATTGGTTGATTGATTCAACTGTTTAGGGCTATTTTATGCCTAAAGGTGCAGAGATTAGGGAATTGCGTTCATTGTATGTTCATATTTATATTTTGTGTGTAACTTTTTCGGTAGGTTTTTTTTCACATGGCCCAATCAAATACGAATAATTTTTAAACATATCTATTTGACCCAACCATAGACCTAACAGGTATTACTTCTCCAGGTAAGATTGAACCTGGGAGTAGTAGCAATGAAGGGATACCCACACTGACTAGATCTCTAGAAGTGAAGCTTCACCATTAGTTTCAATTTAGGACACGCCTTTTATTATGGGGTTTACTCCCTCTACAGTGCATATAGTCAGAGTATTAAAAGCCGTGACAAGTTGGCCAACTTACATTAAGATGAAAATATTAAGAATAACAAAAGTGAACAAAAGGCATCGAAACTGAACCCCTTTCCAGCAACATTTATAATAAGTCCGTGTCAACAGCTATGTTTGATTGAATACAGTGTTGTATAAGTGCAGCAATGGTTTTGAATTCGATTTTTCTCTTTTCCTAAATGAGTTAACAAAGCTAAAGAGTCCAGTCTGCCTTTCTAATTACCTTTACCCGAGGGAGAAAATAGATGGATTCATCAATCTCCCAAAGAATTAGGACAGGTAAATTTTCTATGACGATAACCGTTTTCACACGCGTTTTCTATGATATAATAATATAGCTTGATTACTAGAGTGTGTATATTATAGAGAAGTAAGTGTATTGATTTATTTTTCCTGCAATAATAAACATAATTAAAAACTGACCTTGCAAATACATTTTTCAGGAATGATATTAAAATTAAAATTAATGATTGTTTAAACTGATTGATTTCAAAGGCATGTTAACCCGTCTACGGTTATCTTATGTATAAGAGATGAGGGAATCACGTTTACTGTACCTTCATATTTACATTTTTGGCGTGGGTTTTTTTTCGGACGTTTTATTTGCACGATTTTATCGAACACGAATAATATTGAAATATATCTATTTGAGCCATTGTGGTGCCCTGATAGATACTACCACTTCGGGTCAGAGTAAAGCTGGTACTCTAAACTCCCCAGATTTCCAGAGCTGGAGCCTCAGCATTAAAAGCAGTTTAGTGTCATACGGAGGATACACGTATTGGATGGAGGGTCTCACATACTATAGATAAATAAAAAAAAATAAGTAGATAAGGTCCATAGGTATATGTAGGTGTGTGTGTGAGCCTAAGGAGCTAGCACCAGAATGTGTGTGTGTGTGTGTGTGTGTGTGTGTGTGTGTGTGTGTGTGTGTGTGTGTGTGTGTGTGTGTGTGTGTAAAATAATAAAGGACCACTTGAAGCTATAAAGCCATAAAGATCGGAAGTGTGATATGACTGAAGGATATCCATTAGGGTATGTCGATTTTCATTTTTTTTTTCATATCAAATTGTCGATCTATGCGAAAGATGTGCGTTAGTATACTGAATGCTGATACCAAAATCTTTTACTTTCATCATTGTTTGAGGAGATAGCATCAAAGATCGTCTACTAAAATGCACTAAAAATCTTCTTTTTCGCAAAAATGAAACGATCTAAATATTATAACTAGAATTAAAATTGAAAATGTACCCCCCATCACCACCGACACCTCTGATATGCTGTTTTTACCTAATTAATTATGCTGTAGCAGACGATCTTTGATGCTATTTCCTCAAACAATGGAGCTAGAGCTCACATCCGTTTTTATAGGAGAATTTTGCCATTTAAGATTAATTCACGACCGACAGCCAGTGTATTCTATACCTCACCAACAGGGCTGAAATTAAGATTATGTTTATTAATGAAAAAAAAGAAGTTTTACTTCGTTTATACTGACGATGAAATTAGAAAGAAGGCCCAATGATATTTTCTAAATTTTATTAAACATTTACATTTCGCTTAGAAAGAGAATTTTCATGCTGAATCTATTCTTGCATATTTTACATCACGTATTTTGGGGTTATCTCTATGTCTTTCTCTTGCTGTTATCTCTTTTCGCATATTCCCTGACCTGAGTCAGGTCGGACACAGCCTCCAGTCATGTCAATTCATATCGCTTGAGTCAGCCATGACTTTTTCGAGGTTACAAACATTTTAATTAGTTTAACTAAGATATGTAATTGCCTAAAGTATTTGAAAGTTTAAAATTATCTTTGAGTCGACATCGCATAAAAGTAAATCTAATTTATATCTAGGAAGTTTATTCATTAGAATAACATTGTTTCTTTCTCTAGTAAAACGAAATATTTATTAAACGTTAACACTTTACTAAGAGTCAATATTTAGAATTTAATGTTTATATGATCAGAAAGTTGCTTATTTTTCAAATCCCATTTATAAAACCAAAAGGAATGTTGTTATTATTTGATTTCTGCTCCATTTTATTTTTCTGTAAATTACGATGGTAAGCTTTAAGATAATTAATTTCAATTTTTGCAGAACTATTTGGGCTTCTATTAGATTTTTTTGAAAGCAAAAAATCCAAAAAAAACAAAGGTTTGTTTATAACTCGTATATGTTTTATGATACAATGACCACGATATTTTAATACAGTCAGCGATGCACTTTTTTGTTTTTTCTTGTCTAACTATTATTACTGATCATTTATTTTCAATCTTTGATTTGGTTTGGTTTCTTTGTTTAATGACCGATCAATCTACGTGGGTTATTTAATGCAAAGGCCATCCTTGTAGAAGAACTCTAGTGGTACAATTTAATCCATAGCTAAAATTGTCCAAAATAGCGCGACTGAAGTTCGAACACACTTCCTATTATGTTGTAGTTCAGAACGTTAGCCACTATGCCACGGGAATCCTACTATTTTTAAATGTCTTTTTTAAATACCAACACAGTCTATGTATGTCATATTAATTAGCAATTTCTGGGTTAGGACTACTGTAATAAACCTCTTAGAACTACCCCACTGCACATTTTAAAACGAATCTAGAGCGCTAAATGAGTTATTTACTGTGCATGAAATATCTAATAATATGAATATATAAATGTTGCACCATCTAAAGATTTGATGAGAATATAAGCAGAACATGACTAGTGCTATGCAACGAGGTGCGCGTGACGTAACGATTAGTGACGTAGAAAATGGATTCAGCGTACCAAGTTCAAATCCTGGACAAGGCTATTTCTATTTCAATGCACGATAATGACCTTGAGAAAGGAGTGAATGACATCGTAGTAAGCGGATTCGAACTCAGGTCGCGCAATTACGTTAACTTTCGAACTAATCCTCTTGGGAAAGATAGGAATCCCCTTATCCACCAAGCTATGGGTTAAATAGTACAACCACTATTCTTCTACAAGGATGCCACTGGCACTAAATAACCCACAAAGTTTGATATACGATTAAAAAAAGAAACCTAACCAAACCAGAATATCGCAATATCATGCCATAAAATTTGATTTATATTTATATATGGTTTCAATGTATAAACTAAGAATTTGCAAATTCATAATGAAATTCCTTGTGAGCAAAAACTGCAGTAAATGAGCATAAACTTGAATTTATTCCAAAAAGTTTTCATGAAAGAAAAATTCTTGTGTATATCATAAGCAAAATATATAAACTTGATACATTAAAAGCTGAGTATTTTGTGCGTGTTTCAATATTAAAAGTTTGATGTGTCAGGGGAAATTTAAAGTGAAAAGCTCAGTTCATATTTCTCTCGAAAAATAAGATAAATTTTGTTTACATAATTTTCTCAATTTAGTAAAAGAAAACAAAAAGTTTGTTTTTGCAAAGAATAAATGAATCGTTTGCTTAATTGTCTCAGTAATCAAATTTATTCCGGAATCGTTTCTCGCAGTTTCTACTTGATATAATCATAAAGAAACAACCAAGATGTTCAACATTTTTATTTCTTTTTCAAAACATTTTATTTAAACAATGGAAAACGATAAATAAAAGCAAAAACTTGTAGCACAGTAAGATATATAAAATCTTATTATCAATAGTAACACTTTTCATTTCCGTCTTGAAAAAACAAAATTACGTAAAGGCAGACGGTATGTCTGTAAACTTCGATTTGAAGTTTTAAAGAAATTTCTTTTTTTGTGTTCGCATTGGGAATAAATTCATAATTATACGAGTATAGCAGAAATAATTCTATTTTGTGGAAAGTAAAAATTAAATATCTTTGCAGGCAAGTGAATGCACTTTATGTTCCATTAAGAAAAACAATACATGATAAGACATACGCATATATGTGGCTGCAAAAATGGCCTTATCGATTTTAAATAATGAACCAAGCTATGTGTGACATAACGGTTATTATCATGAAAAATGGCATCGTCAAGCCGATTTCAAATCGGTATTTGCGTTTATTTCTCCTCTGAGAAAAGGAATTCTACTGATCTCTCCCCCTGTCCAAAGGGTGGGGCTTAGAATTTGCGGGCTGTATCCACTACAGCGGGGTAATACCCCTCCATAAAAACAGGGTGCCTTGGATAGGGCACGAAATCATATCCATAGATGAGGCTCCATTACTCCCAAGTCCATTCTGAGCTGAGGTAACAGTACCTGTTGTCCTCATCTATAGGTCAAATAGATCTATTCAATAATTATTAATATTCAATCCAACCATGTGGAAAAAATCTCTTAAGAAACAACTACGTAAATGTATAACAATGAATGTGATTTCCTAATCTCTAAGCAGAAAATAACCCTAGATGGTTTGACATGCCATTAAAATAAAACAAACAATCAATAAATGAATTTCTTCTTAGAAGTGAGAACAATAAGTGAATATACTTTGGTGGAAAAATAGTCTAGGAGAAAGACAATCTTTAATTCAAAAGCCGAAAAAAATTCGTAAGAAAAATGAAAAGTCAGAATCTGACTAGAGACAAGTCTGTCAAAATGCCATAACTTGCTGAGCTGAACTAAATTTTCTATGAATTGTATGGATGTTGTGAGTTATAATCATATAACTGTAGTATTTCTACAATGGCATGTATCATTTTGATATATTCTAAGTCATTGCAAGTTTTCGAAGGTGGATCTTTAATTATATTTTCCAATTATCAATATAATACATTAATATATATGATATAATACATTAGTAGGTATTTATTCGACCCGTTTTCCACGGGTAGGATGTGACACAAAGTCACAAGTATGAGATATCCAGTGACCACCGAACTCGCTATTCAATAGTTCTTGATCTGTAAGACTAGTTGCTATCCATTATACTACAATTAGTAAATACATTTTAATATTATACTATCTAGTAATATATAATAATATGCTTCAACAATAGTATATGAGGGTCATCCCAAAAGTAAGGTCTCCAAAGTGCCGACGACGCCAGAAAACTGTTCGAGTGGCTATTGACAACATTTTTGTAGTTGTTGTGTATGCTTTTGCACATATACACACCTCACTTAGTCTTGTCTTGGCAGTCATTTCTAATGGAGATCCGATTGACGCTACTGCCAAGTGTGAAGTTCGAGTAAAATGCATTATACATTGAAATTCGTCGCCAATTAACAGAATTGTGCATGCATGCCAAAAAACAATCGCAAGTAATGTGGGAATTTTGCGACAACGACGAGGTTTCACGCTTCCTCAACGACAGGGAGATGAGCTGGTATGATATAGTCATTCAGAAACTGTCATAGCGCCTACAAAAAAGTATAGATTATATAGAAAAGGAAGGATACTCTACAATCCCTGGATCTATAGAGTTGGAGCCCTTAGGTGGATATCAAAAAGTTTTTTCCCTTGCTAATTTACCAACAACCATTGTATTATTTCGATTTTTCGGACTGTTGTCCTTATATTTATTGTTATATACACAACGTTTCGGGTGGTGTGCCCTCCGGTTTTCTTCAGGTATTTCTTGTCGTACTCGCGAATTTTCTCAGAACTTCAAACCGAACCATTTTTTTTAATCCTCTGGAGTAGACTGTGTTCATTCCACCAACCATTACCGGGTACAAGTACTGAGCTATGTTAAGTATTCTCTGTTATTATCTCCCTTGGCCAGGATTGAAACTGCAGCCTACAGATGATTGTCACTTAGAACTGTATTAACCCAATCCCTATATTTGTGCGTCATTTCTCCAACTGGACAATTTCGGAGCGAATTTTTGGAACTTGTAAACCTATTTTTCTTTTTACCTATTCATCTCTCCACTTGTTCTACTTGAGAGGTTACTATAGCCAAACATCTGAGCTGATTTTTCATACATTTCTTTCCAATGTTCTTGCGAATCTATCATCGTAACTTCATCCCATAAGAGCAGATGGTATCCCTTTCCGTTCCATATATGATCAACCATACCCGCTTTTTCTATTTACCCTCGTGCCACTGCTTTTCGATGTTCCTCTAGTCTAGGGAACAATAAGGTTCCTGAGTTCAAAGAGTAGGTTTCCAAGTTCGACAAGAAACACCTGAAGAAGGCCAGAATGCATATCGACCGAAACGTTGTGTATATAACAATAAAAATGTGGACACCAGTTCGAAAAGTCCAAATAATAAGAAATATCAAGCTTTATCTAAAAAATTCAGACAATATCAACGATTGTGTTGCGCACACCAAGGATTCATTTTTCTAAGAACCGCTTGGTAAGTGTTGGTTCGAGACTCTCTTTTACTAGTAGAGTTTGTATTTCAGTGTTGTGTTGTATTGTTTGTAAGATATAGCACGGGATGTAGATGTTCAAAAACACTTGATTACACCAATAATACCACCTTCCTTGTGACATAATAAATGATTTCCTCTTTTCCAGTCTGATTTCTTCAGCCTTACAATTGCGCCAGTTTTCATTCCTTTAATCAACACTGACGCATTTCTTTGTAGATTTATCAACAACCACAGATATCTTAAAATCCAAAGTGTATTTGCCAAAACTTATTCAGATTGTTTATCAAAGGAATTTTGTAGTACAATAATTCTAATGGTATTCGTCTGATTAAAGCCATTCTCATTATAGATTTCTTTTTATTTCCTTTTGATTTTGTTTTAGAAATGTATAACAAAAAACACTCACCCTTTGCTTCGATCACAATAAATAAGAATATCCTGACAGTGTTTGTTATAGAATGATAAAACACAACAACGGTTGTCCAAGCTTTCAAAAATTATAGCTACAAAATTCTGCAAAAAGATGTTCATGGTCTACAACCTAGGAAGGCAAATGTTTTTACGTTTATATATTTATTTTTATCAA
>CM042144.1:126526760-126534260 GCA_023376005.1 Doryteuthis pealeii | reverse complement strand
GTATTTTTGTCGATTTCAACAAGGCACTTATAATTCTATAATTCTTCATAGAATTTTCAGTTTTTGCAGTTTTTTAAGCTTTCCAAGAATGTTTCAATAGATCCGATAATTATAGAGACTATTAATGTTTTCAATTTAACAATTTATTCGCTCTTTGATTCTTTTCCTCTTTTTGTCTTTCAGAGCAGCCACATCTTTCATCTGATAGATCAACCTGTCTGTTTACCCATCCCCTTTTGACAGGGCTTAAATTAATCTGACTGTATCCCCTGCACACAACTGGGTATGACACTAAACTGAATCAGATGATAAGACTCTGGTTTTGGAGATCTGGAGAGAATTAAGTATTTCTTCATTGACAATAATCCACAGTGCACTATGACCCAAAGTGGTAGTACCTGTTAGGGTCTCATCTATGGGTCAAATATATTTGTTTATAAATTATTCATATTCGAGACAATCCAATGCCAAAAAATCATCTGTAGAAACAACTATAAAAATGTAAATATGAACGCGATTAACAAACCTCTAAGCTTAAAATAACCCTAGACGGGTTGATATACTACAAAAATCAATCGAACTGTCTTTGTTTATTATAATTAGTTCAGTTTCTCAGGCATTGTTAAACACATGGTGCAACAGATATACGGGTTGGGTTAATACAGTTCTATAGGTTGAAAATTCAATTCTGTTCAAGGGCAATAATAACATAGAATACTTCAGATAGATTGTACCCAGTCATAGTTGAGAGAATGAGAGCAGTTTATCCTAGTTGATTGAATAAAAGATTCAGATCGAAGTTCCATAACAGAGTGATCGATAAAAGATTTCTTATCAGAAGCCTTGTGTCATTGTTAGCTTTTAGTAATAACAACAAGACTTCGATTTGCTTTTGATGTTATTTTAAGAGTCACATCTTGCTAGCTTCAGTCCTAACTCTCAACTGACTACCTGCAACTAACTACTGCAACTCACTTTTTGAGTTGCCCACCTTGAAAGGGAACGATTCTATCCCAGAAAGCAATGTGAGAGTGAGGTCCGAGCTGATTAAGGACTTAAAAGTAATAGGGATCCAATTAATATGTAACACAAAGTTTGAAGAAAAGGTTCCCGATTCAAGAAGTTTCCAGAGTTCGACAAGAAACACCAGAAGAAGGCCAGAGGACACATCGACCGAAACGTTATGTATATAACAATAAAGATGAGGACAATTGTCTAAAAGATCCAAAGAATTTTAGTGATATATATATATATATATATATATATATATATATATATATATATATATATATATATATATATATACAGGGTGTTCGGGATAAATTTGACATACATATATTTGGTTATTTGTCTCCGCAGGGTGGATGTATTGACGCACTTTCCGCACCATTTAAAAGCTTAGACCCTTCTTCATATACGTGTTGACGGATAGAATGGATGACTGGAACCCACCTCAATCCTGGAAGAGAATGATTTGTATCATGATGATCTGCACCGACCATCAAAATAAGGAGATTATGGTTGCTGCCCAGTGCTCCCTGAACACTATAAAAATAACCAGGCATGAACTGGAGAATTTTAATGGAGACTAAAAGGCTGTGGAAGAAAGCAACATAACAGACGATCTGACTTGGTTCTTACAGCAGAATTCCTCGAAAATGTATAGATAAGTGTTGGAGGGTTCCCAGTGCCTATGTCGAGTTGCTAAATACTGTAGTCAAGCCCTGCATAACAAGGGTAGCCAATGGTAGACCATATGTATGGCAGCAGGATTTGGCCCCCTGCCACACCTGGAAAAAGTAAAAAAAATTTTGCGACTACACCAGTCCCAATATTGGCCTCTGAACTCCTCAGATCATAGCCCATGGATTATTATGTGTGTGGCACTGTTGAGAAAGACACCAATCGCCGTGCCAGAACTACAAAATCCCAGTTAATCGACAGAATTAAGGTAGTGTTTGAGATCCTAACACGTAAACTGTAACATCAGCTTGCTCCAAATTCCGAAGCAGGATTGAGACTGTTATCGACGCTAATGGCGGTTATTTTGAGCGGAACTTGTTGTCACCCTGAATATATATACATATATATATACAGGGTACATAAGCCATATGTGATTGCTATTCGGTAACAGTGAAAAATAAGTTTGGCATCCTTCAGGAGACAACAAGGTAATCTCCAGGTGAGGAATACGAAAACTTCGTCAGCGCCCATCTAGAGGCAGCAGCAGAATGCATATCGACCAAACAAAGAGCAAAACACACGGTCCCCTGAAGACAGATACAATCAGAATAAAAAAGAAACGATATTAAAAAGTACCTCACCGTAGTACAGCAAAACCTACTAACACCAATTTAGAAAACGTTAAGAAAGTCCAAGCAGAACTAACGGAAATATACAAAAAAAGAACAAATACAGTACATTCAAGAACAAATAAATAAAATCAGACATGCACTAAAAGACAGACAGTCCCGATTTCCATGGGAAACCGTAAATTAAAGTAGTGGTAGGAAAAGTATCCCTAGATCAAAGCTGAAGGCATCCAGCCAAAAAGATAGACTCCAGAAATGGAAAGAACACTTCCAGAAACTATTAGAAACTCCCACTAAAATCATAGAAAATAATACACCAAAAATAATGAATAACTAATTAAACATTAGACTAGGAGATTTTACAATGAGGAAACTCGATGAAGTACTAAGTAAACTAAAAATTAGAAAGGCTGCGGGCCTCGATGAAATACTCCAAGTCTGGAAAATAAGGAAATTTAATGACATACTACTTAGACTATCCAATGCAGTATACAGACAAAACCCGATAGAAAAATAATCGAAGGGCTGCATTCTACCATTCCCCAAAAAGGAGACCTAGGAATTGCTAAGAACTACAGAGGCATAACCCTTAGTGCTATAGCTGCTGAGATATACAACGCGCTTCTCCTTAACCGCATCAGACCTGAAATAGAAAAAATCCTTTGAAAAAACAAAAACGGATTCCGCAGAAATCGGTCCACAACCTCTCAGATCCTTACTATTCGCCGAATCATAGAAGTGGTAAGAGCAAAGAATCACGAGGCAATCCTTCTATTTGTAGACTTCTCCAAAGCATTTGATTCTATACACAAAGTGAAAATGAAACAAAGACTACTAGCATATGGCCTTCCCAAAGAAACAGTTACCGCCATAATTATGCACTATCAAAACACCAAAGACATGGTACGTTCACCTAATGGAGACACATATTTCTTTGACATCGCGGCTGGAGTCCTTCAAGGAGATACGCTAGTGCCATATATATTCATAATATGCCTAGATTACGTACTTCGAACATCATTAGATCCCATAAAAGAAAAAGGCCTCAACTAAAAAAGGCAAGAAGCAGGCGATATACCGTACAGACTTTTACGGATGCAGACTACACAGATGATCTGACACTTCTCGCAAATACTCCTGCGCAGGCCTAATCTTTGCTACACTGCCTTGAAGAGGCAGCATGGAACATTGGCCCATATGTGAACTCTGATAAAACCAAATTCATGTGTTTTAGAAATGAAGGAGACATCTCCTGGAATCTTTGAAACAATTCACGTACCTAGGTAATAATGTCTCATCAACAGAAAGCGACGTCAATGCACGCATAGGTAAGGCATGCGATACTTTAAACAAATTGTCAGTGAATACGAATAAAAAAATAACTGGAAAATGTTTACTTAATTTAAAACAGCAGAAATTCATCTCTGGGGAAGTGTAGACATAGACTCAGCCGATCACTAAAGCATTATTAAAAATAACCTCCTAACCCTATAAACAAAACGCACAGGCCACTATTAGAAAAATTATTTACCAAAATATATAGGATTAAGAGATAGATAAACAAATAACTACAAGCACGAGTACAGCCAAGAAGAGAAGGAAAGAGAGGGTAGTGTACTAACGAGAAGGGGAATGAGAAACATCTAGAATTACAAATTAAATTATCATCATAGAAGTAGATATGTAAATAGAGAGAGAAACAGACAGCAATGAGGACATAAAAGGAAAATACCGACTCAAAAATTACTAAATTTATAAACTGAAGTCAACACAACAAAAACTACATATATATATATATATATATATATATATATATATATATATATATATATATATATATGTATGTATATATATTTATAGAAAAATTATCTATCTGCCGCGCAAAAGCCATATAAAATAAACACATTTGTTTGTTTACTTAACCTCATATATATGTATATATATATATATAGAGAGAGATATATATATGGACAAAAAACTTAAGAAATAGTGACACAAACAATGTATACATAAAGATATAATGAATGCAATGCCCTAACCTCTCGACCTGAAATACCCCGATATGAGTTGACATGCCATTAAAATGAATCAATCAAATAATTAATGTAATATTTTAACATATAAACAGTGCAACTTGAATGCCAGGTTGTGTAAGTAAGTTAGAGATGCATTAAAAGAACAACAACAAAGAGAAGATTGTGGAGGGACATTAGATAAAAACTAAAACAGTAAATTCTTAATGTACAATATAAAGTGGTTAAAACTTTCAGAAAAATGGTAAATATAGCATTGCTCTCCGAATTATGGGGTGGTTACCGGTTTCAAATATATATATTTACCAACCCCTCCGCACGATCAGGATGTGACACAAGGTCAATTTCTTAAGCGGAGTTCAACAGGTTTGAATTTAGCCTTAATGAGAGCGTATAAGATAATAAACGCCGTTGATAGGTTCATTATTATGGCCTCTAAATGGCTATGGCTTGTACTACAAATCTAAATACATTGATGCAATTTTTGAATTCTTCGTCTGAAAGTTTTTCATACCCTTCCCAAGGATATTAGCGTTAAGTGAAATACAATTACCACATCCAGGATTTGAACTCGGCGCGACGAGTCCATTTCCCATGACTTTAACCTTTACACCACGCGCTTCCTACTGGTTTCAAATATATGTCTGTTGCGGTCGGAGGCGATTGCTATGTCGGTGAGTCTATTTGCCGGCTAGGGAGGGAAACGGACAAATTGTAAACATGTTAAACATGTTAAAAGGTAAATGTGTAATTTTGAAGAGAAATATTTATTTTTTTATTTTGCTGCCAGTTTCATTATTCTATTTTGTCTAAAACTTGTTTTATCCGATTAGAGACCTTATTTATCAATCAAACGTCGTATTTGATTAGTTCAGAAAAAACCCTAATATGTGTCATCAAATTTCCTAGTTTAGTTATTTCTTTCATTTGGAAAATGACTAAAATAGTTTTTTTCTCCCCTTCTTAATTACCCGGCTTCAGCTTATAGCATTTCTTGCTGAAGTACATTGAACAATTATGTACGTTTATGTTGACCATCAAAGCTCAGTAGTAAATTCCATCAAAAACTCTACACCATCAACCAGCTTAGTACTCTTTCTTAAAAAAAGAAGGAGGAAAAGAAACAATTAACGAATGGAACACATTAATTCCCAGTTTACGTAAAGGGAGATTTTTCAAAACAATTACGAAATCTCCGATAGTCACTAAAACACTTTCATTGCATAAAAAAGAGAGAAACGTTGAGGTTGTAAGTGTTCTTTAGTGCATGGTCGATCAACTTACTTTTAATTGGCAACAGCAAAAAAATAGATAAATAAATAAGTAAGTAGAAGAATTTTATATTTGAGATGTAAAAAGCGCAAACAAACCAATCACTTAGTTATACTGGAAGAAAATTGTGTACCAAAAACGAATCTTCAAAGATACGAATTTCCCTTAATAAAAAAAGCGAGATAAAAGAATACTAATTTGATTATATCTCTCAGCAATGATATATAATTCACAGCTTAGTGGGATGAATACGCTCCGGGAAATGGACTGAAATTGTCTCTGTAGATGATTAACTTGCAAAAATATTTGTAAAAAAAAAGAGTAAAGATACCAAAAAATAATATTTTAAAAGGTCCTAAATGCTTTGTAATTGTTTTATTGTATTTTGTTTTGTTTTTTTAATTATTTGCAGTTGAGTTTTGAGTGGTGATAGGATCCGTATTATCGTAAGAAGCAACGAGATGAAGAGCATATATTATAAATAAGGGTCTAAGTCGTTTATTGTCGTTTCACGTTTCACTATAAGTGCAAAACGTCAGCGCTAAGCTGTAGACTAACGCAAACAGTAGCATGATGAGAGACATACATGATATATTGAGTAAGTTGATAAGTAAGATAGACGAAACAGAGCGATTTAAAAGACGAGAAAATAAACATAAGTAGTCAATTATGAAATTCTAATGACCAAAGTTTTGAGATAAAAACTGAGATGTGTTTGTGATGATTAGTGTTTTACGCAATGACATGGACATTATCTCCTGATGTTATCGGGAAAGAGCAATATGCAAAGTGAAAAATATACCTGAGAAAAATAGATGTTACTTTCTTTTGTAGAGAATTTAATTTTAATAATAAAGTATAAAACAGACAAACAACAGAAGTTGAAATATCTCAATTTTCTCTTGAACACACAGGTCAGAGGGATATCTACTATCCCATTCTCTTCTGATCTATCTATCTATCTATCTATCTATCTCAATTCTTTCATATGTATATCTGTATCTAGTCTTTTCATGTGTAAGTATGTATGTATGTATTATACATAACGAGCTCACAAACGGACAATGAATGAAGGAATGGCAGTCGCCTGACAAGACATTGCGATCAATATGTATGTATCAATCTATCTATGTCAGTGTGTTGATATGTCTGTTTCTATCTATCTCAGTCCGTTGGTATCTATATATCTATCTATCTATTTATCAATCTCTTTCTCTCTCTTCTCTCTCTCTCTCTATATATATAATATATAATATATATATATATATATATATATATATATATATATATATATGTGTTCCTATCTATCTATGTAAATTCGTCTGGATTGGTGTCGCATAATCACAGAGAAACTTACATTGCACAAATAGATATGATAAGAAGATAATGAATATGTAAAAACAGTTGATATACTTGATATAATAAGGTGATTATGTCTTAAATGACCTCTAGGCATTTCTGTATAAACGAAGATTAGCCAAGTCAGTTACAATTTGGAAAATATTAAAAAAAACGTTTCGATACTTTTGAACAGCAGCTGTGAAATACAGGATTATACAAGTGCAGTACATCTCATATTGACCGACCTTTATTGGTTTCCTCAACGGAAAGTTTAGCTGCAGTCAGATTATTCTAGAGCCCGACCGACAGGGCGGGCATAATATTAAATAATTATTTTTTTATAATCACTAAAAGAAGAGTATTGTTCACCTGTAAAGTTTCTTTTCATCTTCAAGAGCAATATCAGGATGCAGGTTCCTCATCAGTGAGACTCTCAAAGAATTCATGCTGAAAGAGAGAGAGAGAGAGAGAGAGAGGGATATATATATATATATATATATATATATATATATATATATATAGAGAGAGAGAGAGAGAGAGAG
>CM042144.1:126519260-126524260 GCA_023376005.1 Doryteuthis pealeii | reverse complement strand
ATATTTAATAACAGCACCCACGTTACATAAATTCTCGGGATATCTTAATATATATATATATATATATATATATATATATATATATATAAACAGAGGGAGACAGTGTGTGTGTGTGTGTGTGTGTGTGTGTGTGTGTGTGTGTGTGTGAGAGAGAGAGAGAGAGAGAGAGAGAGAGAGATAGAGAGAAAAGATGCATCTCAAACATTTGACAAAATAGGTGTAGAAATGTCTCTCTTTGAAACCTTTAGTTTGAAAATTACTTTCAACTAATGATTGAATATGATTTATATTGAATAAAATAGATTGAAATTAAAATTAAGTGACTTTTGTTTAAGCACACACACAGAAACATACTGTTATTTATAATATCTATATAATATAATATGAATATAATGTAATAAATATGCATTTATATATACATATAACATATTTATATATGTAAATATATATGTGTGGGAGTGTATTCGACTTTATAGTGGCTCTATCCCTGAAATTGAATACTGCGGAAGAATCTATAATCTTTTTACATTGCAAATAATAATAAGATATATTTGAAAGGAACAATTAAATCTAAATGAAAAATATTTTAAACACCTGCAAATGGGATGGTAGTGAATTCGGTTGTTGTTGTTCAAAGGTTTCAAAAACAAACTCCATCTTAGTCTGGAAGAAAAAAATAGCAATCATAAAATTAAAAACCTAGAAGAAAAAATTGAATCAAGAAATTAAATCATATTCAAATGGTAACATGCAAATAACTTTAAAATTATATTAAAAAAAACTTAAATCGTTAGTGTTCATGTGCCCGAGAGCTGGTGAATTTAATAAACGTCGAAGGAGGAATTATTTAAAAATGGGAACAAAAAACAAAAATCAGTGAAACGATAAGACCCTACCAATAAGACTGGGTGTGATGTCTTCGAATTAGTAAAAATCAGACTGAGGAGGTAAAAAATACCGATATAAATACACATCTGTACCAAGGTATCTATTTATTCATTTATTTATGATACTCTGTATATGTAAAAAATATATATGCAAAACTTTATACGTACATCTGAGTTCTCAGTTTTGGTTGAAACACTTGATATCATCCACCTATATGTATGCATGCATGTATATATATATATATATATATATATATATATATATATATATATATATATATATGTATGTATGTATATTAAGATTGCGGAAAAGTGAAAAGGATGACCATTAGATAAACCAACAAAATACCATAAAACCCCAAAGCAACGACACTCCTGCCCTCGCGGTGGAAGGGGCCTACGATGTCTAGGGAAATTAAAAGCAGTCGTCCTAGAAAACTGCAATAGATAAAGGCACTCTTCCAAATTAAATAACGGTACTTTGTGCTACTCATAGCACCTGGCCAATCACACACCTCCTTCATCCTCCCCACAGGATCAAATCACAATATAAGTAGCTTCAATGCTCAAATCCGTTAACTTGGTTTGAACAATTGTATAGGCAAGAAACTCTCAGTAACCAAGCACTATTGACTCCATGTCCACATGTGTGTGTGTGTGTGTGTGTGTGTGTGTGTGTGTGTGTGTGTTTATTAACTTGTATGTTCTGCACATGTTTGCTGCAAAATAAACACTTTTTGGCTTTTTATTGTAATACCCAGTGTGGAAAATGAACAGACGGAAATTAAAACTAGAAAAGAACTAGTAAAAACTGTGAGTAGGAGAAATGCATAAAAAAGAAAGCAGAGAGAGAGAGAGAGAGAGAGAGAGAGAGAGAGAGAGAAAAGGAAATATAAAGAAAAAGGGTACAAAAGTTACAGAATAAAGGAGAGTGAGAGAAAACACCAAAAACACCAAAATAAGAAAAGAATTGGAGAAATAAGAAAATACAAATCAACTAAAAAAAAGAAAATGCAATAAATTTTGAAATATGAAAACGTCAAGGATTAAATCTGATCACCAACAGAGAAGGACCATTCAATTTTGTTTGGCAATGAGTTTTTAATTTTTTATATTTAACCAAACCACTGGACGAATTTCTGGAAGAATTGAAAAGGTTGATTTTATATTTGCGTAAGTGGAGAGCGAGAAAATGGTCCTAAATGAAAGCACAGGAAGTGTTTAATGTAATATAATTTCGACGACGGAAACAGGGAAATAAGCCCCGGATGATCATGGATGACCAAAAAAAAAAAAATGAAATAAAAAAAAAATTTGGATTGTATGGAAGTATCGACACGTAACAATAAATTGTTTCAAATTCCTCTTTTTCTGAACTCAGACATTACTGAAAAGCTCTTTTCCTTTAACGTTTCTTTATTTTTTAATTTTTTTTTATCGTAGATGCCGCTAAGATATTTCATAGTCCTCATTTTCTACATACAAATCTAGGAGAAACATATCTAGCCTTTATTCATATCGATACTTCATTGTTGAAATTACAAAACCAAGTATAAAAGGATGCAAGCTTACCAGAATAATAGTTTAACACAATGGAAATTTAACAGAATGTTGGTTTAACAGAATGCAAATCTAAGATGATGTGAGTTCTACAGGATGTAAGTTTAAGAGAATGCAAGTTTAAGAGGATACGAGATTAACAGGATGTAAGAATAAGATAATGCAATTTTAAAAGGATACACATTTTACAGGATGTAATTTTAACATAATCTAAGTTTAAGATAATCCAAGTTTACAAGGAAAATTTAACAAGGTGCACATTCAACATGATACGATTTTATCAGAATGCAATTTAACAGAATGCAAATTGCAGCTTTTTGTTAACTTTGGTGATATCATCTTCGCAACTAATTCAATTATTCACTGGAATTGGTAGATTTAATTGCTACGAAAACATATACCATACATACTTAAGCTTGTTTGATTGAATAATTGGTTGATTTTAACGGCATATCAACCCGTCAAAGGTTATTTTATGCCTCAAGATTAGGGAATCATGTTTATATTTACATTTTTTGTGTAGTTTCGTAAAGAGATCTTTTGTATACGGTTCTATCGAATACGAATAACTTTCAAATAGATCAATTTGACACATAGATTAGGACCCTAACTGGTAATACCACTCCAAGAGTGATGGTAAAGAAGGGGTACTCCACACTCTACAGATCTAGAGAACTGGAGGGTGAGTAATGGATGCAGTTTAGTAACACACCTAGGAAACCCCCTTTTTGGGCTAATTTTACACCCCTGCATAGGATTGTTGTTGGTACCATTCCGTCCATTAAGAACGATAGCGTAGTGTCAAAAGAATTATCTGCATTTGCGCAAGTGGCAGTCTTTGGTGCACGAACTGCACACAAACTGTAATGCTTTCTGGGACTGCTGTTTCTCTACCTCCTTCTGGTTCTCTTTGCTGAGGAGGCTACTCTCCACTCTTCTCTGACCCACTCCTCTCCGTGCCTTGCTTAACATTAAGGCGCCAGGCCGCTTGATTTACTGCATCTACCTCCCACGTGTTTGTGTCAATGTGGCATATCCTCATGTTCTCTCCCGCAGACATCTTTAACTCGTAGCCTTTGTCTACCTACTGATCGGGAGCATTTAACTATTTCACCATACAAAAAGATATATACAATATCTGCATATGATACAGTCCACATATTCTAAGCCTGCCGACAGAGTTGGTTTTAGTGCTTGGTTCGATAACAAATAAATTATAATGCAAAAATGAACCCTCTTTTTGTGTTCACCAGCTTTATTAAATGGAATGTTTTTATTATTTATTTTTTTTATTAACCAGAAAACGTTGACATCTGACTAAAACTTTTAAAGTCGAAAACAGAAGTTATGACTTATAGAACGGTATTGTGTTTACATTTGTAATATGAACAATGAACACAATGACCTATGAACGTCAAACTCTCATTTACTAACTTATAAGTTCTCTGTAAAACACATTTTAACATTCATAGTTTACAATCTCGCCTGTGTGGTTTATTTTCACCTCAGACTGGTTACCGAACCAAGGCTAAGGAACCCATTCTTCCTTATTATTTACGCGTAGTCGTGGGTCAAATATAAGTTTATGCCTTTACTCCCATTAATGAAAAAGAGAAACGCAAACGTATTTGAACTCGAAACGAAATCAAGGAAAATTGGTCTCCCTGCGTTTTGTACAAATTCAAATATCCCACTTACTATAATGCATTCCATATTAGCATTAAAAATAATAGAAATCACGCATCTCCCTTTTGGCCTGCTGTGGCTCTCCCCCAGGACCTGTGTTTGAGACCCCTAGTTTATAGCTGTACAAATGATCGAATTTGGAACAAAGCCTAATATAAAATCATATACAGATTGTATCAATGTTTTCTTTTGTTATATAATTAATCTTTGGCCCAAATTTTTTTTATTTTAAGTATGTTAAATATGTTAAAAAATTATAATCTCATAAATGTTTTATTTCTTTAATTTATTTCTTCTTTCATGATTTCATTATTATCTTATTTTATTGATGTTATAATACATAGCTTCATAATCGGAATACAGAAAACATTTTGGTTTGTCTGTTTTTAGTTATTATCTGTTACTTCCTTTGTTTCATATTAACTTTCTTTAGATATATTTACTTTTACTGATTTAAATAGTAGAATTATTGATTCCCCTACAGAAATATTTAACAAAGCAGCGTAAACTTAAATTATGTTGCATTTAATGAGTATTAAGAAATTGCATTGTAATTGGAACACGAGATATTACTCTGATTCTAGGCAAAAATGTCGATCTAAACAAAGAGCAAAATAAAAACAACTCTAATTTTGAGGAGTATTATCCTAGTTGTACTGAGTAGCATAGACGAAAAGAAAACTAATTTAAAATAAACTCCTAAAATGGTAGGTGACACACAGGAAATCGAACCACCAACCTGAATTCAAATTCTGGACATGGCTATTTAGGTTTCACGACACGCTAATGCGCATTGAGAAAGGTATGAATCCACCTCTTCCCTCATAATATATTGGTAAATTGTAGGGCAAACTGAGCTAGACAACC
>CM042144.1:126500981-126514160 GCA_023376005.1 Doryteuthis pealeii | reverse complement strand
TTATATTCTTGCTGTTCCAATAACTTCCAAGAAAACGTTTTAGTTTCCTTTGCATCGGAATTTTTCATACGTCTTTTCCCAACTTAGTGGTAGTTATTTTCTTCGTTATTTGAGTATAAGGTCCTGTTTTGCTTGTATTTGTTCCTGACATGTCTCGCATATTATTTGAATATCCCTTTTATGTCAATAGTTTGTGGTTTACATCTTCTATTTGTATTATCGCTCTTATTTGCTGCCTGTGTATTTTTCGTCTTTTTCTTTCTTATTTGTTCTAAGTGTCGGTAGTTTTACTTGATTTTTAAGTTTATTCTTTCGTTAGTTTTATTATTTTGTCCAGTCTAACCTTTATTTACCCATCCAGCTAGTGTTTTATTCACTGCATAAATTAGATCGTTAGTTCCGTGATGTTTTTCCATTATTATATTTCTGATTAATTTATTCATTCTTTTGTTTCTATCTTGATGTTTTTTCTAATCTTGATTTCTACGTTTTTTCTTTTATATTTCTGTTAAAATTAAAGTGATGATGCTGGGTTCAGTTAAGTTGGTTTTCATTATTTTAAGTTCATTTCTTTTGTGTAGCTCTTGTTGGTCATACACCTCATGACTTACTTATTCACATATTTCTAATATCTCGAAGTCATAAAATCAGCTTTTCTTTAGAATCATCCTTACTTGGTCTGCAGGTCTTTGGCTTGTATTGAACCCAGAAGCTTTTTTCTCAAATTTCTATCATTATTTTCCCACAACCTCTTTCTGTTGCGTTGTTTTTAAAATAATTTTAAAATTTTTGTTTTCTTCTCAATTAAATTTTGTTTCCTGGTGTCTCTCAGATGTATTGATGACCTTTACTTTGTTTATGTATCTGTTATTTGAGTCCCATATTTAATTCTATTTATATTTGACATTTATTCATGAGTAGTATATGATAGCTATACCAGACCCAGTTGGGGATTAATATTTGTGTTCCAATTACGTATCATGATTACGTTGTTTTAAAACTCACACAAAAACAAACAACACACACACACACTATATATATATATATAATATATATATATATATATATAATATATATATATATATATATATATATGCATTGGCCACACACGTGAGATCGACTGCTATTCATCGATGTCTCGATTAATTCAGTGGATTTAACCCTAAAGATCCTTATGGTGAAACTCGTGTAGGTTATCTCTTGTACCCATTTTTATTATATATATATATATATATATATATATATATATATATATATATATATAATAGTAACCGGTTAGCCACAGTCAAATGGGCAGGGGCATGAGTCAACGTGACGAGATTCTTATGCTATCAGAGAGGTCACCTTATCGATGTGAATCTTCGATTTCCCACATTGTTTTTATATTCCTGTTCCCTTTAAGAAAATATAAAAGGTGAGACCTTTTTCTTCGATATATTTCTGATAAAGTAGTAGATATATATATATCTAAGTTAGGAGAATTAAATTAATTTATAAAACATTAATTTGACCATTGTACCTTTGTGTTGTTAGTAGTATAGTTCCACGGATTTGATATTATTTGAACTTATTCACAGAAGCAACAGCAGTTGCTATCAAAAAAGAATAGAATATATTACAGAATATCATGCTTCCATTAAACAAAAATGATGACAATTTTTAATTCAAACATTATTTTCGATAATTTAAAAAAATAAAAACCGAAAATTGTATGCACATTATTTTTAGCTACACATTTATAATACAATATTTTCTTTAATTAAATAAATGCGATTTTGCAATACAATGAACGGGAATATTTATTTTACATTCTATAAATTTTCAAAATTCTTTCTACATCTGAATACAATCAAAACTCTGAAAATCAACGTGAAAAATCGGGTCATATGTCAGCATCCCCACGACTTCCACAAAGACTGCTAGCAATTTGATGAACTTGCTTTGAATTATTGCACTATTATTAATAATTTAAAATGAAAATTAATGCATCTATTAAAAATGGAGATTCGCTTCCGGTTTTTGTCTATAACAAAAACTGCGTCACTGCCTACGTCACATTACCCAACACATAATCCAACGTCATAACATAGAATAAATATACTCAAAATGTGAGCATGCAACGTTAGACAATCCTTATTGTTTCAATAAATATATGCCCGGCGTTATATATTTATATATAGATTGTTTTATTCTAATATGATATTTAAAGTTATTGGAATTGTTTTCATTTCAATTGTCTTTCTTTTTCTTTTTTTTTATCCTTTAATTAAATTTGACGATTTTACATACTTATGGTACACACTCTATGACATGAATTTTCAGCTCCCATCCCCTCAGGCAATATCTTTCAAAAAAGGATTTTTACAGCGCCCGGAGGGTGTCTTTTTATTTTACTAGTACACATTAATAAAAATACAAAAAATGACACATTGATGTGGCTGCAAACAACCAATTTTGTATGAAAGTATATAAAAATATGACGTTTCTGTTATTTGTAAATCTTCTTGGTGTTTTATTTATTTATTTTTTTGCATTATCCATTTTAGTAAGTTACCAATTTCAGAAACAGTTACGTTTTCTTATCTTCTTTTTTTTTACCGTAAGAAAAATCACAACATTACCAAAGTAGCATTGTCTTTTCCTCGGACGATGATGAATACAAAACCATAATCACATTTCGTCGTTAGTTGCTTATATAAGTAAAAAAAAGAAAAAGACGGGGTGAGTTAATTTTATACTCAGCAAGAATACTGGAAGTGACTAAGAGTTCATTACAGTTTATATAATGAGAGTTATACAAGACAGAACTAACAAAACCTTCTATGTATGATATTCTTGCCGTGATTAGACAGGTTAAACAAAACAAAAATACATACATACAGAAAGAAAGAAAGAAAGAAGGAAAGGAAGAAAGGCAGAAATAATTAGATCGAAAGAAAGAAAGAATTGGCTAGAAAGAAAGAAAGAATGAATGAATGAATGAAAGAAAGGGGGGAAGGAAGAAAGAAAGAAATGTACTAATGGTTATACGGAAAAAAGGAAGAAAAACGAGAAAGAAAAGGAAGAAGAAAGATTAGATTTGAAACTAAGAAATAAAATAGGTAATTGATATAATGGAATGACCCATCTCCTCCGTACCTTAACAGTGGCGATGGTTCCAACCACTATTTAAGAACACACAGATTACTCTGTGCAGAACTCACTTGAAGAACTAATACTCACGTGACCTTACTATATAACAGTAATGATAAAGAGAGAATTAAGTAAAAGTGAAGGAAAGAAATAAAATAGAAAATGACAAATACGGGTTAAGAAAACAAGAAAGAAAGACTAATAAAGACACGACTGCTTAGAAAGAAAGCGAAATAGAAAGAAAAGAGAATCAAGTAAATAATTGATACAGAAAGGAAAAAGGAAAAAAGAAAGAAAGAACTAATAAATGTAGGAATGCTTATAAGGAAAGAACATAAAAGAAAAGTAGAATCGATGATAAAGAAAGGAAAATATTTTTGAAAGAAAAAAAGAAAGAAAGAAAGAAAGAATGAATGAATGAAAGAAGAAAGGAAAATTTTGTAAGGAAGAAAGAAAGAAAGAAAGAAAGAAAGAAGAATGGAAAATCTTGTAAGAGAGAAAGAAAGAAAGAAAGAAAGAAAGAAAGAATGAAAGAAAGAAGAAAGGAAAATCTTGTAAGAAAGAAAGAAGGAAAGAAAGAAAGAAAGAATGAATGAATGAATGAAAGAAGAAATAAAGAAATTATAAGAAAGAAAGCTTGTAAGAAAGAGAAAGAAAAAAAGAGAAAGAAAGAAAGAAGAATGAAAGAAAGAAGAAGAAAAGAAAGAAAAAAGAAAGAAAGAAAGAAAGATGAATGAATGAAAGAAAGAAGAAAGGAAAATCTTGTAAGAAAGAAAGAAAGAAAGAATGAATGAATGAAAGAAAAAATAAAGAAATTATAAGAAAGAAAGAAAGAAAGAAGAAAGAAGCTTGTAAGAAAGAAAGAAAGAAAAAAGAAGAAAAGAGAAAGAAAGAAGAATGAATGAAAGAAGAAAAGAAAAACTTGTAAGAAAGAAATGGAAAATAGTAGAAAAGAACTTAAGTTAAAATGCCAGAAAGCGAATAACAAAATGTAATATTAGAAATAGTGAAAGTTCCAATAAAAGAAAAAAGAATTGTTAATAGAAACTTTTTGTCGGGATGAGCTTTACAAAAAATGCAGAGGATTAAAGCAAAATGAAAGAGAGAAAAAGAGAGAGGGGGGGGAGAAGTGTTCATAAATCGAAGAAACACATTTTTTGAGAGAAAATAGCCAAATGAATCTAAGTCTATTGCACAATCACAGTGTGGCCTATGAAAGAAGCTGGGGCTATAGCGATCTTGCCATGGCAATAATGAAGCTGAAGCGGAAAGTCTTAACGGGAGATGAGGCCGCTGAGGTGATGACAATTCGAAAAGCTATGAATGGTGAAAGAAGAAGAAGAAGAAGAAGAAGAAGAAGAAGAAGAAGAAGAAGAGAAGAAGAGAAGAAGAAGAAGAAGATCGAGTAAATGAGGAAAAGGCGATGAATAATGATGACTTTTTGAGGAAATGTTTTACTTCCATTTGATCAGAAAGGTTCAAAAAGGCAATTTACCAGTCACTTCTTTTGATGGCCGTTTTCATTCCGTCCTGCGCAAGCGTCGTGCAGTCGGTGCAATTTTCAGGACAAAAACATCAGTTAGGTTGGCTTAGTGGTTTTGGACTCAGACTAAGACACCTGATCAACATCGTAAAGAGCAGAAAAAGGCTCAATTGACAGTATTGAAATATATGCGGCGCGATGGGTGAAATTGTCGTCTAAATTACGCAAAAATGAAAACAACACTGACATTTCAATTTAACAGATATATTCATAAAAATTACACGAAAATATGAAATACCATAGATCACCTGCATTTTTTCCTAACATTTTCTTTGTTTAAATTAGTAAATGCTGCCCCTATCCTTGCCCTCAGTTCATCTTTAGTGCTGTACGTAGTTTTTGCTGGTCTTTCACTCAACATCACTTCAGAAGCATCCACATATAATAATCAAAATAATTTTAATCTGGGAAGTTAGGTGGCCAGATGTGGTCACAGAAATTTTCTCACAGCCAACACTGGGTTCTCCTACTAGTGTGGCATAACACACAGTCCTTTTACGCGAGATACATTGATGATATATTCATCAGCTAACACTGAACAATTTCTTAACCAAATTAGATAAGATGAAGGTTCCGACCAATTTGACCACAAAAAGTCAACACAAGCAATCGTATTTCCAAATATTCTCAGTATATATTGACAAGAACAGACAATTGCAAATAACACTATGCACAAAACCGGCAAACACACACACAACCATCTTCGTTATAGATCTCCTCGCCCAAACATATCAAAAACAGTCTTAACTCTTCGCTAGCAATTAGACTAAGATGAATCTGCATAGACAACAACAAACCTAAAAGACACAGCTACAAACTAAACCGGCAGTTTACAGAACGGAGATATTTCCATACGTTAATTAAAAATCAGATAATTATCATGCCTACCCCTAATAGTAAAACCAAAAGAGAAGCTAAATCGTATGCCCCTTTGTTACAACATTTTTTTAAATTCTCCCACTACTAACTCAAACAGTCAATAGCCGTTGAGACACTTTAAACGTAATCCCCAACCTAAAAAATATTTTTCAAGAACCGGGCTTGTTCGATCAAATAACCTCAGAGAAATGATTGGAAGCGACAACATCCTAAATAATAAAGTAAGCAATAAGAAGCTCACAATTAAATTAAATTTTGCCAACGATATCAAGAAAAACCAATGCTGAAAACCTCTAAAATCATCCAAATCATTCAATAGCTTCACAAATTGTTGAATTTTTTTGGGATATATATATTTACCAACCGCTCCGCACGAGCAGGATGTGACACAAGGTCAATTTCTTAAGCAGCGTCAACAGGTTTAAATTCAGAGTTTTCCTTCTCCTATACCGGTTGCTTAACCAAGGTTAAAGAGTCCGGTCTGTCCTACTATTTATCCATAGCTGGAGGAAGAGTAGGATTCATACCTTTCCCAAGGGGTATTAGCACAAAGTGAAAGGCAATTACCACGTCTAGGATTTGAACTCGGGGCGACGAGTCCTTTTCCCATGACTTTAACCATTACACCATGCGCTTCCCTTCTTTTTGGGGGGATATAAGGTGTGTGCTAGATATTCACTTCTATTTATAGACTTGCCGAGAGCTATGTGATCAACCTCTTGGCCAATCACTGGCAGTACTCTGCTGCTGATATAATATTTATAGCGGCTATTCTGGTCACACTACGCATAACTGCTTTGAACCTTCGTGGACGACGGACATAGGATTGTATCACTGGACCTTTACCAATACGCTGGATAGGACTTATTCGCAGGATAGGACTTATGCACTTACCAAAGGATTATATAACTCAGGACTTACTTACTTAAGCCCTTTTCAACTGGCCAAGGATGACATTTAAACCCTTAACAATACTTAAAAATACTTTAGAAATTTACTACGAATCGTTGTAAAATCAAAAATGTAATTTATTTACTGGACTGCACACGCTACCAAAACTATATGTAAGAAAGTCCGAATGATTTTATTTTAGACTAAACAACTTTAGACACATAATCAAATCCATGGATCACAGTAAACTAATTCCTGCAGAAGTAGTGTCTACTACTCAAACTGTCATGATTTTAACAGAAAATCTAAATTCGCGATCATGAAAAGAATTGAAAAAGACAAATTTTACTGTCAAGTAAAATGTTCAGGATACAAGGAAAAATGACCCTCATTAGTCTGAATGAATATTTGAGTTTTCTTTATGTATTGATTTTAATTTCTCTCCTATCCTTTTTAGTAAACTGAGCGAAGTTTCAATGTATTTGATCAGTTATAGACTGGGCATGATTGCAGAAATCTTGACCATCAAATCATAACTAAAATTCTTGGATGAGACGACGGTTTTGCAATATTTTGGTAACATCAGGTACAATTCCCCAATTTCGGATGATTTTGCCGAGGCTATGAAGGTAACAAAATAAAATGGATGGTGATATGCAAAGGTTGCCTGATATTTTACCCACCTGATTTGCCTCTATGGATTGAAGCACGGTCTCGAGATCCACGGTTTTCGGTCTACATGATCTTGCCTGATTATAGAGGTTCTTACAATCCGAATGAAATTTCTTGAACCATCTGGTTACTGTCCTGTGAGCACCTACGCCTTCATCTTTTGCGAAACAAATGTTTTTGACTTCCACAATGGTATGACCCAGTTCGAACACGTAAAGCATAAGTTCCCAATTTAGACTGCGTAACAAGTTTGTCTCTGCGGCTTGTAAATCACACACGGTCAGCGCACCACAGTATAACAACCACAGTAGGTACACTTGAAGGCGCATACTGCTTCGGTCACGTAACTAGCACGTACCAAAATGACGCACTCTAGTATTGTCAGGATTCGATGCAACCATATTTTAAAACGGAATATTGATTCAGATGTGAATCGCCCTGTCGACTGGTGCAATAGAATACACCGACTGCACCTCTGTCGAGGGATAAAATCATTCAAATGAGGCCATCTGTTCGCCATGGGTTGCGACCCGTATAAGGACGGAATCATCGTGGCTGAGCAGTCCATGACTTGCAACACTCCGCTTTTATCAGAGGCCCCACTGCGCAATTGGATCTTTACGCCAAGCCCTAGCACCTATATGATTGTCCCAACCCTATTGCCCTATTTGGTAACATGAGGTACAATTCCTCAATTTCGAATGATTTTGCTGAGGCTATGAAGGTAACAAATTAAAATGGATAGTGAAAAATGGCAAACTCCAACCCTTTTTATCATATATGTGCTAGAAGGCGGTGCTAGTATCCAGCGTATGACGTTATACTGCATCTAGTAGTGAAGTTCAAATTCTGAAGATCTGGGAAATTTATCACCAATATTCCCAGGTCCAACTTAACCCGGAGTGGTAGTACCTGTTAGGGTTAATCTATGAGTTTGAATAGATAAAAAAATGATTTTTAAAAACTGAGTTTGAAAGAAAATGAATACCCAACAATAACGAATAAAAATAAAATAACCCAACAAATGTTGACATGCCACAAAATTCAACCAGCCAATCAAATAGGAAATATTACTCCTCTCTAATTTTCCTTTTCACTCATCTAGTTCTCTGTTTAATTTTTGATTAAACATCTTTTCATACTTTCACTAGATTTGTGTTTGTTATTCTTTTTATTTTAGTGAATTTCATTATGGATTTATCTATTTATTTATTTATTCTTATTTGGCATCTGCCGTATGAGTTTCTGGTCATATTATTTGATTTACTCACCATTTTTCCCTTTCGGAAACTTGATCGGTGTTTTCAAGTTACCCATCTCTAAAATCCTAACTTTTTCTCTCCATTCTCTCTCCGGAAATCCTGCTCATTTACCATGCAGACATGAGGTCGAGACAAGGGATGAGTGATTGTATTGGGCCATTTGCCGGCCCAGCAGGGAAGCGGTCAAACCACCTGCGCGACGAGACCATTTTGCATCGTGGACCAATGTGAAATGCGTCAGTCAAGCAGCTCGACAGCGTGTAAATTGACACCGTTATTTTGTATCCAGAATATCTGTTGTTGGTCTTGACGTTTAGTCATTACAATTGGCACACCTCGAAAATCTACCAATCGCCTAATCGAACAGCAGCAGCAAAGCAGCAGCAGTAAGATCAATAAAAACAAAAATAGTAATAATAATAATTTATCATTTTTATATAATTTATGTAAATGATGTAATTATTTTACTATCTTACTATAAAAAAAACTCTAACCTCTATTTATGTCCGTCTACCATCGATAAAACCAATGATTCATTGATTTTAACGGCTTATCAACTTGTATGGGGACATTTTATACCTATAGGTTGGAGAATCCTTTACATTGAACCTCATGGTTATATTTTGAGTAGTTGTTTCTTGAGATTTCTATCGATTACAAATAATTTCTAGCCGAACGCTCTACCGACTGAGCTAAACCGTTCGGCTAGAAACCACAAGGTTCCTAGTTCGATACCCGCTCTCGCCAACTCAGCGTATGAGTAGCACAGGAATCAGTGCGGTAAAGTAGGGAGCTGATGGTAGGTGTTGCGCTCCTCCTCAGACGCTAAAATAATATCCTTGGTCAAGCGCTAGTGAAAAGGGGTTAGACTCCCTCACTGCATGGTTGATACCGACATTAGGCCGCCCCGACGATTTTACTTACTTACAAATAATTTCCATACATGTTTTACCCATATACTGGATCCTAAGAGGTACTAACATATCGGATTTTGAGTTTCACTCCTTTAGTGTTTTCCCTGAACTGAATTCTGCTTTGGTTCATATTGTCTTCTTTTTTATACATCTTTTTATACAACATTCTACCCGCTATAATATTACTTTAACACGATTTAGAACTGTCTCTTTACCGGTTGTAATTTCTGTAATGAATGTCGTAGTAATATTCTTGAGGTTTTGAGAAATATACAAAAATATATAATCAGAAATGCACCCACCTATTTATATGGTTGCCTTTTGACGGGGCTTAAAAACGCTGACTGTTTTCCCAGCAGAGGAGTAAAAAAAAACTCGAGAAAGAGAGGTATCCTGAGTATCATACCAAAGTGCATCTGGTAGTGAGGCTACAGTTCTGGAGATCTGAGTAGTGTAGAATACCCTTTCACTGACATTACTTCCAGTTTCACTCTGAACCAGAGTGGTAGTACTTATTATGGTCCCATCTATGAGTTAAATAGCAATTTTCTTAAGATATTACTAAAATAAATGTAAATATAAACTTACAATGTACGTAATTCACTAACTTCTATACATAAGATAAATCAATATTGATTAACGTACCATTCAACGATGTAGTTAATGTATAAGAGAAAATATGTGTTTGCCTGTGCACATATGGGTATTTTACGTGTGCTTGGTTGTGTGTCTTTGCTTATGCACAGGTATATATGTATACATATATGAGAAGAAAATATTTTTAAAATATAACAAACACAGGATGTTGTGATCAGGAAATACTTTTTTTTTGTGTATCAATACTTAAGCATTTCGGTATATTGTACCATCTTCAGGACACTGTTAAGTAATGTTTATGTGAGGGACAAAATGAAAGATGTTAAGTGTATAGTGAATGTGTGAATATGATGTTATTAACCGTTAATTTTTATATGCGCGTTTGTTTACGAAAGCCAATGACGTGATCAATGCATGTGCAAAAATGGAAGGTAAAGATCATATGATGACGTATGCATGAACGTGAATAGGCTAAGAACGAAAAGTTAACAAAGATATGACGTATTTCATATGGAATATTAATGTTAGAAAAATAAGAAGGTTAAAACAATATATAAATACATATAATCCATATATACGCATATCCACATATAATCATAAATTATAACATATATATATATACATTTACTCATAGACTGGAATCTCTCCTCTTGATACTATACCCCAATGATCAATTTACATTAATTGTTACTTTAACCAACTGCTAATTCTAATTTATTTTCAATTTAATTTGATTTTCCCTTGGTTTGTTTTAAATATGCCTCCCATTTTCGGGGGGAAATGCTGTGTTAAAACGATTGGAATTTATGGGATTATATGAAAGGGAAACAGAAAAAAATAATGTAAACTCTTGACTAAAAATGAATAGTCAGAAGAAAAAAAACTTTTTTTAAAAATTCCAACAGCCGAATCAGTAAGATGGCCGATCCCGCTTAGTAATGATTCATTGAGGGGATGAAACCACCCAGAAAGGCATCATCATCTCCCGGTCATAAACACCTCCTAAGAAACGAGAAGAACTGAAATCCTATATCTTTACAGGAATCCTTGAAAAAGTATATATAAAGCCTCATCAATTATTGTGTAATAAAGATAGTGGTCTGATGAAACTCATAGGTATACACAGATACCTGTGGGCAGAAATAGGTCTATAACCGCAAAATGGTCAATTTTTAAGCCCCTTTCTTTACCAAATATATTGCTCTGTTCAATTATATTAAACATCGAGCTCTCAACTTTGACCTGGACTACTCTAACATTCCGCCGCTGGAAGAAAGGGTCAACTTAGAATTATCCTAATACCATCTTACATGGTAACTCATCTACGGATATATATATATATATATATATATATATATATATATATATATATATGTGTGTGTGTGTGTGTGTGTGTGTGTGTGTGTGTGTGTGTGTGGATAAATAGATTGATTGATTCATATGAGGTATATCCAAAAAGTAAGTAAAATAATTTACTAACCCAACGTTTATTACTATACAAATAAATCATTATGTATATGTTATTAGCACGAATGATAAGTATGTTACATTCATCTGTAGTCGTCATCAAATTGTTGAATTTTTCCCACGAGTGCACAAATGCATAACAGTGTTTTCAAAGAGCTTGGCGTCAAGCAACTGGAACCAACCTTGCACCACTGTAAAAGCATCATCCATATGGAACCGCTTCATTGATCACTGACTTCTAAAGTTCCACAGACATATCACGATGTTTTGCATTTTCTATCATCTATAATCAATAGTCCGAATATCGCAATGCGTGACTGAGTCTTGTTCTACTTATCGTCCTGCTTGCAGAGCTTTGGATATTCTCACTGCATTGCCTGTAGAGGGTTAAAAAGACCCCTCCCCTCAGAAAAGGAATATCTTGCGTATGAGACTAAACTGCATCTGATAGACTCAAATATATATTAATTTATAATCTATCTGTGCTGCAGTAGTTTTCGTCTTCAGTAAAATTCCAAAAATACGAGAAAAATTCACGCATATTTGCCATTAATATTTTTCTGGCGAGTAAACAAGATACCATTAAAAATTGGATCGGTTGTCAGGGTTGGAGGTACCTCAATGAATATAACAATGGTAATTTAGCGGAGCTTATAAATTATTCATACGTTCATTTTCTAAGCTTTGTTTGGTACAAGCCACAAGTATTAAGTGCTCAGTGTGAATCCAACTAATTATTGTTCTAAGCGAGATGCTCTAAATCATAAGTGTTGCTATTGTTTTGTTATTATTTATTTAATAGTAGTTTGCCCAGTTTTGTTTAATTTAGAACAATGCCATAAGTTTGGGACTCGCAGTGAGAATCGAACTCACTAAAAACGGTCTACTAGCTGAGCTTACTAACTAAGGTGTCCAGTAATTTACTGATTATTTAGTTTGAAAGTCAGAAATATAAGCCAGCCTGTGAGAATCGAACTCATTAAAATGATTTCCTAATCGAGATTGGTATTTGCAGCACCCTAAGTTGATTAACAGTGTGACATTTTTCCCCTTTTTTAGGTGTTACTTCTTTTTATTATTGCCCAGTATTTTAACTAGATATTGAATTTAATCAATATGATTGATTGATTGATTGATTAATTTTATGTATCGGATTATTGTATGCGTAGAGCTTACGGAATTGCGTGTATTGTACATTTATACTTAAATTTTTGTGAAGTTTCCCAAGTTATATGATATCAAGTATTCCTATCTAATATAACTTTTAAACATATATATTTAGATGATAGATCGAAGCCTAGAAGGTACAACACACCAGGTACAAGTGGACCTGGGAGTAATGTAACGATGGAGTACTCCGCAATACCCATGTCTCCAGAACTTGAGCTTCACCACCTTATCCAGTTTTTTGTCATACCCAGGATCCACTTTTTTATTAGGGAGATCGTACCCCACTTCAGGAAATAGTCAGCGTACTCTAAGCTCCATTGACAGGGAAATAATCATCATAGAGGAAGACAAAATCAAGAGTTTATTCTAAAAAACGTGGTAATTACAATCGTTTGCTTGATAGTCTTTATTAAGGCAAACATATGTAATGTAACCATAGTGTTCTGTTCATCTATGTTATTTGAGGAAAGACGGTCATTATCTCAGATCGATAAAGCCGTAGTCATCATGTTATTTACTCTGCTCTAATTCAGAGCTGTAGAAGTTAACGATACTAGAAAATTACCAGGTAGCCATTTTCCAAAGTATTAGGAAATACGAAATGTCATAAAGCCCGCTATTCAGAATTTGCTTTTTTTCTAACAGCAATGTC
>CM042144.1:126473481-126493481 GCA_023376005.1 Doryteuthis pealeii | reverse complement strand
GACGACTTCAGTTCCAATGATCTTCTGAAAAAGAGATTTTATCTCGAAAATTCAAGAATAAAATACAGGTTAACACACAACACCATTGTTACCTTATTCTTTACACCTGCCTTGTGATAGCCTTCAAAATCAACCTCCAAACCAATATATATATATATATATATATATATATATATATGTATGTGTGTGTGTGTGTGTGTGTGTGTGTGTGTGTGTGTGTTAAATAGTTATTCTTATTACAGAAGCTGTAGTCGAAGTTAATTTTTAAAAGAAGTAATTGATTAAACGATATGCCAATTTATCTTTAAAGGGTGAGGCAGTAGTATCAACATTCATCTATGAAAGTTACACAATTAACTGTTTTAAGTACAGATTTAATAAGTACACAGTTAAACAACTGCTATAAATATGGAATATAAAATACTTGCTGCAGGCTTTCGCGGTATTTTCAAAAGAACGATATTTATAGTACAGTAGGTATGAATAACGCATCAACTAAAGACAGAGCTCCTGGCAGTCATCTCATCATCATCAACAATTTCTATTGAGAAAGTTGACATGATTAGTTAAACCGGTAAAATATACTGTTTCGATAAAGTTCTATCGTACAGTGATGGTTATTCCGAATGTATGCATTATCATATATTCTTGTAGGGTATATTTTTGAGTGTAACGGGTCCATACTGTCGGGAGATTGTAGATTTTTATTACTTGCACCTTTCAGATGATTAACATCTTCGATAAATGCAATTTTATTTGATTATCCTTTCTATAGATCGGATGGTATTCTGATATGCCTCCATAAAAGGCTTTTATAGCAACGTCGAGTCATAAAAGATGATAAACATAAAATTGGCTCTTTCTTTATATTTCATTATTAATGGCATTGTTCTGTTGTTGCTATTCGTTAAAGGGAATATAATATCTTACTTTACTTCTAATTCTTTTCAAGATTGCAATAAAATAGAATCGCCCATAACTAAGTATATCCTTAATACTCTTTTTAAGGTAAAGTTAATTTTCTCCTAAACCAAAGATACCAATATTTTATTATTTCTAGTGGGGGCATTATAGACTCAAACTAGACATTATGTATTATCAAGTTTTTTAACATTGAAACTAAGTAACTATGAAAGGTGTAAACCAAAAATAAACTCACTCTTTATATATATATATATATATATATATATATATATATATACATTTGGGCAGCATTCTTTCATTTATACATGTAGGATTAAACAAAAGGCACATCTCCTGTTTAATAATTTTTTTTTGATCTTTTCTAATTGTCTGACCAACTTTTTAATGTTTGGGTGGAATTGGTGGATAATTCCACCAAAGTTCAGTTCCCGAGTACTTTAGAAGTTTTATACATAAAACAATACAAACCATCCTTAAACAAAATTAATTTCCAATACAGTATACACATTCTAAAATGCCTATAACACCTTTCTCACCAATTCTTCTCCTTCCAGCCTCCACATTAATATAATTTTTTTAAAAACTGGAATACATCACCCCTGATGATGGTACTTCGAAGTGCCGAAAGTACTCGGGCACTGAACTTTGGTGGTCTTATCCACCAATTCCACCCAAACATTAAAAAGTCGGCCAGACAATTAGAAAAGATCAAAAATAAAATTATTAAACAGATGTGCCTTTTGTTTAATTCTAGACACACACACACACACACACATACACACACACGCACGCATACACAAACACACACACATATATATATATATATATATATATATATATATATATATATATATATATGGAGAAAGGTAGACAAATACGGGATGTTATGGAAACTGGATGTTTATTGTCGACGAGGCAAAGTTTCGGTCTCTTATTAGACCATCTTCAGGACTTGGATATAGTTCTTGTACCAATGATGGACATTCTCAAAATGCTGAAAACGGAAGGTCGTCAGTAAATCCACTAACCACCCCCAACCACGCCTCCCCCTGCTGACGACCTTCCATTTTCAGCATTTTGAGAATGTTCATCATTGGAATAAGAACTATATTCAAGTCCTGAAGATGGTCTAATAAGAGACCGAAACGTTTCATCGCATCCTTTCTCCGCATACTGTCGGATTAACCTCCTCACATTTCTCCCATATATATATATATATATATATATATATATGTGTGTGTGTGTGTGTGTGTGTGTGTGTGTGTGTGTGTGTGTGTGCGTGCGTGCGTGTGTGTGCGTGTGTGTGGTCTTAATTTTAGTTATGAATTTTGATAATAAATGATACCTAATAATATTTGTTTTGATTGAATAATTTTTCACTGGAAACAAGAGAAATACTGATATCTTTCATTAAAAGTTTGGACTGTACTGTATATTTTCACTCAGGTGTCTTTTGCAGATATTACTAATTTTTTCAAGCAATTCTAGGAGGATAAATATGAGAGTGTGCTAAAACGTTCTAGGTCATAATAAAACAGGAATTAGAGTTTTTAATTAAAAAATGAATTTGGTTTGAATGAGATAAAGAAACTTGAAAAACAATATGCCAAGTGTGTTGAATTGAGTGTAGTTGAATGTATTGAGGGGTGGGGGTAATTAGACTAGGTGTATCCCTGCATCTGTGTCCAAATAGAAATCTAAACAACACTGTAGTATCCTAAATGTAATATTGATATGGGGGAAAAACCCTCTAAACACACCAACGGAAGTGAACACCGTCTATTGTATAATTGTTATAGTAAAGATAAGTATTAATCCAACTTGTTGTTTATATATGTTGTCCTTATGTGAGCCTGAAGAGTTAATCTGTAACCGTCCATAAGACGAGTACAAGATATTGCAGATACAAGGATGCAACCTAAATCTGAGCACGTAGCCTGGATTTTTTTTTATTTGTAGGGATTATGGAATAATATGTGTGAATCAGGGTTCTAAATCATTCCATCCTTCGTCAGTTCGTGAACCTTGCTGCAGCTCTATCGTAAAATGTTTATATTTTGGTAATCTAGCAGCAAATTGAATTTAGAAACATTAACGTATGTACCCATGTATAGGACGAATTTTGAAGACCTAAGCTTTTTCTTTAATCTTGGCATCGACCAATACACGAGTTATCATTTTTAAGGCTTTTTAAGCATAATGGAAAGATCCATAAAATAGTGATTGCTAAAATAAAGCGTTACCTTTTATTTATTTTCATCATTAAGAGCCACCCAATGCAAGATGAAGATGATCACTGCCCTGGAAAAGGTTATAATGCTATGGAAATGATATAAGATAAATGAATAGGAAGTATGTTTTCAGATTGCGTTGATGCTAGAAAATCAGGATAAGAATGTATCGATGATAGTCATTCAAACGTTTACAAACAATGACCTAAGAATTCCACACTGTTGACGGGGCTAAGATAAGCATACTGTAAAAAAAAACACTACAAACGGAGTATCTTGGGTATGACACTAAACTATATCTGATGGTGAGACTCCAGTTCTGGTGCTCTGGGAAGTATGGAGACTCCGTTAATCCAATTACTCCAATGTCCATTCTGAGGGTGCTATTAGTCAAATAGAATTACTCATTTTCGACAGGAACATGGACAAAAAACCCTTGTGAAAAGACAGCAGAAAAATGTGAAAATTGAAGTATAATGAACACCATTCCCTCTAGGAATAAAATAGCTCTACAGGAGTTGACATGACATTAAAATCAATCAATCATGGCCATATAATTGAAGAATTCAAGGTCCTAGTCTTTTAGAAAACATTCACGGGTAAGTTTGTTTAACATTACAGTTGTTCTTTGAATAGTTCTTGCACCAAGAGCCACTGCAATATATCATCGACTTATACACGCATAGGCACGGTAATTATTCATTGTTTTGAAATTAAAGACATGAAATCTTATCCTGAACATAGATATATTATTTGGCTCTTCATAAAAAGAAAAAAAAAAGAAAATAAGAAAAGCATGTATATTAGTCCGACTGTTTGAAGCAAGGAATTGTAGATTTTTTTATGTTTCTTGTTTGTTAGAAACATTGCTTTGTAGGATAAACGCCAAATCTCCGGGCTCTTATGTTGAGTATCCCTAACAGTTTCTGAAATTTGTTTTGTCCTGTATTTTTTTTTCTTGGCAGTTCGAAGGAATAGAAGAAATTGGGAACCAATTTGCTATTCAAGTAATGGGTTTCATATGCCCATACGAAAAGCAAGTCAGAGATTCGAATATGTCTCTTCCCTAACAAGCAATTAGTGTTTGAACGAAAGTAATTTTCTGAATCCTTCCAGTTTCTTTCATCTTTTCAGCAGAATTTCTTCGTTACGCGTAGTTTATATATTCATAGGTTTTACTCGTTTCTTTTGCATTATTTCCTTCATTATTTCCTTCATTATTTCGCTCATTATTATTCTTTGTTATTTGCTTCATTCATTCTCCGCTCTTTAATTGTTCCGAGTTTTCCATTTTCTTTCCTTTCTTACAGTTGGACCATTTTTTTTCTTTTTTTTTTTTTGCTATCTTAATTCTTTCTTCACGGTATTTTCCTGTCCCCCTTTCAGAAATAATAACTCATTCTTTTTTTTTCTTACTTTTCTTTTCTATTTTTAATTTTTGTTTTATTAGTTGCTTTTCGTTTCGCTATTTTCGTGTTGTATAATTAATTATTGTATTTTATTTATATCTTGCTTTACACACCTTTTCATTTCTTCTGATTTAAAGAAACTGTACTTAGATAAATTTCTTGTTATTAGAAAATACACACACACACACACACACACACATATATATATATATATATATACATATATTTACCAACCCCTCCGCACGAGCAGGATGTGACACAAGGTCAATTTCTTAAGCGGAGTTCTACAGGTTTGAATTCAGAGTTTTCCTTCTCCAAGACCGGTTGCCTAACCAAGTTTAAAGAGTCCAATCTGCCCTACTATTTATCCATAGCTGGAGGGAGATTAGGATTCATACCTTTCCCAAGGGTATTAGCGCTAAGTGAAATACAATTACCATGTCCACGATTTGAACTCGGGGCGACGAGTCCATTTCCCATGACTTAAACATTACACCACGCACTCCCTATATATATATATATTTATATATATATATATATATATATATATATATGTGTGTGTGTGTGTGTGTGTGTGTGTGTCTGTGTCTGTGTCTGTGTCTTGTGAGTGTGTGTGTCTGTGTCTGTGTGTGTCTTGTGAGTGTGTGTGTGTGTGTTGTGAGTGTGTATGTGAGTTAAATATCTTATATACATCCTATAAACATTTTGAATATATACTGTACATGACATACAAACGCAAGCACACACGAGCATGCACGCACACGCTTACACACAAGTGTATATACAGGACCCAACACTTGAATATGTAAATACGCATTCATGGATTTATTATATATGATTAATTCATACATAAACATACATACGTACACTTAAAACACACTGATTAAATTTGGTTTGATATCTATGTATGCCTCTATTTAATGGAATCGTCCTATTTTTTCATAAATTAGAACGAGCTCAATACTGGCCAGTAGAGAAGATAAAACCAACAATACATCACGAGATGATAATATAAAAATCAATTATATACTTAAACAACAGATAAAAAAATCTCCAAAAATTAAAAAAAAATTTTTTTACATTTAATTTTCCAATTTTCGGTTCTTATTTTCTACCGGAGTGGTTCCCTTAAAAATGAGAGTAATGACGATAAAGAGATACTCCACATTCCCCAGAGTCCCAGAATTGGAATTTCGCCATTTTTTAAACTCATTTCTGATTTATTTAATCGATAGAGAGGAACCTAACAGGTACTACCACTCCGGGTCAGAGTGGACTCGGGAGTAATGGCAATGAAGGGGTACTCCACACTCCCCAGAACTATCAACATCACTATCATCATTAATGTAACCTATTTGTACAGAATGTTTTACATGCTGAAAAATCCAACCAACCAACCATCTAACCATCCGTGGAAATTCTCTTTATCATTATTTTTAACGACTTCGTTCTTTTCTTACTCCAATTGCATTCAAGTACTAACACCATCACTATCACCATTAATGTAACCGATTTTTATTTTTACTGAAAGATATACAATCATCAGATGAGGTAAGTTTTTTTTTCTGATGAGTGTATTTCTTGTGAAAGTACATGAAAATAGTAGTATAGCAGTGAAGAAAGAAAGAGGTGAGGAAACATTCATCTATCTATCTATCTACCTAGCTATCCCCCTCTCTCTCTCTCTCTCTCTCTCTCTCTCTCTCTCTCTCTCTCTCTCTCTCTCTCTCTCTCTCTTTTCGAATATATTTCCAAAAATCTCTGTTGTTTTTTTCCCAACGAATTTTTTCATTCAAAATAATTCACTCTGATGAAGGTCGAATCTTCTATGTGTGCGAAATATTTTCACACACATAAACTGACCGAAACACATGTGTAAGTGATATCGATTAATGTGATATCGATTAAATTCATTTTATCCATCTACATTTCTTTTCTTTACTCCATTTTCCTCATATTGCCGAATTCAATTCCTTTTCCATTTTCACACACACACACACACACACACATACACATATATATATATATATATATATATATATATATATATATATATATATATATATCCGTTAATGCATAAAGTAAAGTTGTCGGGGCAGCCTAATGTCGGTATCAGCCAATCTGCGAGGGAGTCTATCCCCCTTTCAATAGCGCTAGACCAAGTAGATTGTTTTTGAGTCTGAGGTTGAGCGCCACACCTACCATCAACTCCTTACTTTACAGCACGGATCCCTGTGCTACTCATACGCTGAGTTGGCGAGGGCCGGTATCGAACTAGGAACCTTGTGGTTTCTAGCCCAACGCTCTACCGACTGAGAGCAATAATGGTGAAATATACACGCACGCACGCATTTACACACAATACATTTAGGTGCGTATATATGTGTGTATATATTTCACTATTCACTTACCTAGTGCCTAAATATACATATAATGACATAAACATACATATATTTTCAAACATTAATATGGACACATCCATATATACATATATATATATATATATATATATATATATATATATACATACATATATATACATATATATATATATATATATATATATATATATACACATATATATAATATATATATATATATATATATATATATATATATATAGAGAGAGAGAGAGAGAGAGAGAGAGATTGATAAATAGGTAGACAGATAGATAGATAGATACCAACGGACTGAGATAGATAGAAACATACATATCAACAGACTGACATAGATAGATAGATTGATACATACATATTGATCGCAACGTCTTGTCAGGCGACTGCCATTCCATCATTCATTGTTCGTTTGTGAGCTCGTTATGTATGATACATACATACATACATACATACACATGAAAAAACTCAGATAGATAGATACAGATATACATATGAATATGATGTATGTATGTGTGTGTGTGTGTCTTTAATTGAAACAAGTGTCTGGGTGTGCAGTATATAGAAAGCCGAAGGGAAATTTTAGTTCGTGTTATTACTCTACGACTATAACTAAATTTGAAGTTATTCATTTATCTCTAGCACACAGTCCTCTCACAGCCGCAGAACAAATACTAATACCTCTATATAAAGGCTGTCACTAAAGACAAAGATTCATATCTACTCTTGAGTTGCCTGAAGCTTGCGGAAGTTTTATTTTGTTTCTGCAAAATGTCCTCTTTCACATATTCATTTGCAGCATTTCGCTGGTTTAAATATCTTCTCTTTCAGGCGCCATCTTGTTCTCTCGAAGAAAGCATATCACTCATTCATAATACATCCAAACAACGCTTGTATATTTTATGTATAAAGCTTAGACCTTGACATTCTATAAAATTACAGGCTTTATTTTTACGACACAAGTACATAAAAACTAGCTGAATAAGCCTTCTATTTTGAGTAAGACGTTAAGAATTTTTGTTTCTTCTCTCTCTCTCTCTCTCTCTCTCTCTATATATATATATATATATATATATATATATATATATACATTTTCGGCGTTTTTTGGTAAAAAGTAAACAAATGAATAACGGAAGCTTTTTTAAAATGTTTTTCATATTAAATCTACATTTTTACTGATTCAAAGTTGTATTATATATATAACCGAAACTGGTTGCAACCGAAAACTATTTCCTGTGATTTCTACATTATATATACTAGCAAATATATGCACCCTCCGGGTGCAAGTATTTAAGTTTTAATGTAATAAAATATCGTATTAAATTAGAAAGGCTAATGAAACTAAATAAGAATGCACATAAAAAGATTTGAAACAGAGGTGGGTATAGAATAATTGTATAGAACAATTGAAACTTACTCTTCCATCACTCTCGTCTTTCATTGTTATTTTTTCTAATTTAAGAGCAAGTAAAGAATAAAATGACAGTTATTTTTTTCTTGTTAATGGATTTCATTTAAGATTCATTAAAGAAATGTTGCTTATATTCATTAAAATAAAACCAAACAGTTAGAAATCAATAATACTAAGCACATATTTATTAAAATCACATTTTTAATATCAATATGCAAATTAGCCGTCCTGTTCACATTGTAAACCTCTATTTTGTTGTATATATAAATATAATTGCATGTTGTTAGTATGTAGATATGGTTAACAGTATTAATGTTGTAAAACTATTTTATCAATAATTGAGGTTTAAATAAAATATATTCATGGTCAATGTGACGTCAATAACAAAGGGAATTGTGACTTGCGTAGTGATTTAGTTTCGGTTACAGACAGAAAAAGCACTCAATCTTCATTATAATAAGATGTATATATATTTACTTATCTAAATACCATGCTTAAAATTGTAGCACTCTTAAAATAACGGTTACTTACGACAGGTCGAAAACGTATTTGAAAAGGGTGTTTGTTCGGAAGCGAACGTTTTTCTATAATATTAGAATTACAAATTAAATCATGATACTAATGCAGAATAGTGCGCAAGAGAAAATACCATTAGATTACCTATTACATTTCACGGAAATACCTGAAAACTTTGAGACACTCGAGTAAGTGGGTTAGAATTCGGGGGTTTCCGTAATATAATGTTATTTATTCGTAAAATATGATTCTAATGGTATTATCTATTGCGCGCTCTTTTGTATTTGTACATAAAAAAGTACGTTTAATTTTTTTTTTTCATTTAGTTTTCTTTTCTTTTCGTAATGTTTTCAAGTCAGTGCACTTTTCAATTTAAAAAATAATATACATACTTAGAATATTATTTTACATTTTTTATCAAATTATTATAGTATAGTATTTATAATAATTTGAAATTCGATCGGCTACACTTTTAATTAATAATGTTATTTTTTTTAATTATTTTACTTTAATTTGATTACTTTTTTATTTTTTTATATTTTTTTATTATTTTTTACTTTGGAACATTAGTTTGAAATTTAGCAAATCGCGTCATTCATATTTTATTTAGAAAAATATAGTTAATCATTGCATTACAATTTCTTACTCTATCATGTGATGTCATTTTTCCTGATCTCCCACCAGGCCGGATTAAAATAAGATCTTTTTTACGCGGTGATTTTTATGGGTCATCTTGCGAGGATCGAACTCGCTTTTCAGTTGTAAGATCTGCAAACTATTGTTAAACCATTTTTTTTCTGCCGCTTCTAGTATATAATATATACATGTAAAGTAAGAAAAATCATGAAATCGAATGATGAATGAGTGTATTTTCTGCTGATCAATGCTTGTTTTTAGCTCACTTTGTAGAACACCTGATGCCTTTTACTAGGGAACGTGATTTTGAGCTTATTTTGACTGTTTCTAAGCGTTGTAGAAATGTTATGAAAATAAAGCAAAACTTGAATATAAAAACTATTATATACATGAATAATAATAACAATAATAATAATAATAATAATAATAATAATACCGAGAAACGACATAGACTATATGGACTAAGAAAAAAGGGGCAGGGGCTCGCCAACATATTGTGTAGGTGCGACAATTAGAGCACTCAAAGAATACACTAACAAAAGTAAAGAAAGACTCATTGCAGCAGCCAAAAGAAGCAACTACAACATATGGACAAGCAAAAATATAACAATAACTAGAAAATATAAATGGGAAGAAAAACATCTATACGGATACTTCAAGTGACAAATTGCAGAGATTGCACATGAAAAGACCTGAACATGGCTACGAAGGGGAAACCTCAAGAGAAACTGAATCTCACATGATTGCACCACAAGACAATGCCACAAGAACATACAAAAAAGCAAAAATTGATAAGACGCAAGCGAATAGCAACTGTAGAATATGTGGAGGCAAAGACGAAACGGTTCCTTATTTTATAAGAGAACTCAGCAAACTAGCACAAAGAGAGAACAATACTATGCATGACTGGATGGGAGAGGTGATCCACTGGGAATTGTGCAAGAAATTCAAATTTCTATTTGCTACTAAATGGTATATGCACAAACTGGAATCCGTCCTAGGGAATAAGATGCATAAAATCCTTTGGGACCTTGAGATACAAACAGATCACCTAATCCCGACCAGATGACCAGACCTAATATTAATTAACTGGATTTTGCCGTCTCGGCGAATAACAGAGTAAAGATGAAGGGAAACGAAAACATAGACAAATATTTGGACTTGTCCAGAGAGCTGAAAAAACTGTGGAACATGAGGGTGAACGTCGTACCAATCGTAGTTGGAGCCTTTGGAACAGTCCTAAAGAGTTTGTAAAAATGTTTGGAGGAATTGAATATCCGAGTAAGAGTTGAGACCAAACAACAGCATTGTTAAAATCAACTGGAATACTCAGGAGAGTCCTAGAAACCTGAGGAGACTTTCTGTCACTCAGCCTCCAGTAAACCACTTGCTTATGCTAGTGTGAAAAAAATCTCATGTAGATAATAATAATAATGACTATATAACTAATATTCTAATGTCATTATTTCAGTATATATTGCGTCTGGTCGTAGTTTATGGCTTGCTATTTTTAGCTACCGAGTCGGCGGATCTTAGAATACGCGGACTGTGTCCACAACGGAAGAGTAAGATCCCTCCACCAATAGCAAGCGGTTTCCTGGGTATAAAATGAAACTGAAGATGAGGCTCCAGTTCTAGAGATCTGGGGAGTCTAGGTTACACCTTTATTGCCAATCAAATCAATCGATTAATCATACCCCGTTTTTAACACTTTAGGTTTCTTGATGTTTATAACTTTATTTTTGATTAAAACAATCTTTTTTCAAATTACAATGTATTTGCAAGAACTTACATTATTATCTGTCTTTTAAAGATTATTTATTACTTAAAAATGTGAGCTTAAAAAGATTGAGACTATATAAAAATAAAACAGAAAAAAACAAAAAAAATACCATAAAACAAAAGAGTCTTTAAAAACTGCAAATAAATATACCAAGAAACTTATCAAGTATATATATATATATATATATATATATATATATATATATATATATATATATGCAAAGTAAATATACCAAGACAACTTATCAAGCATATATATATATGCTACTTATATATATATATATATATATATATATATATATATATATATATATATATATATATATATATTGTCGGCCTTCGCCATTTCAAACACATTGTTTGTCCACTTCATACTGTCGTGCTATATGTCACCCAAAAAGTGCGAAATACATATCTGTTTAAAATAAACGAGAAATTCTGGGGAAGCCTGCTAGTGTAATAGTTAGAGTGTCCGCCTGTCAGCCTCACAGGTAGGGTTCGAATCACGCACAAAGCACTGCCCTGTCTATAGCTCTGCTGATGAGGCCTAATGGGCTGAAATGTACATACAGAGATCGACTTTTTCTCGATTTATTTACGCCTTACATTTAAACCGATATGCACGCCTAATTCATTTAATTATAATTAATTAATAAACAAATTAGGTATGACTTTAATTAAGCACATAATCTCCCAAAAATTGTCGGCCTTGGCCATTTCAAACACATTGTTTGTTCACTTCATATATATATATATATATATATATATATATATATATATATGCATGTACAAAACGGAATGTATATCTAGTGATTAGACGATAATGTCCCTCTAACCAAAAGTGAGTACCATAATCTTATGTTGGTACGAATTGGAAATTTGTTTATGATTTCATGTACAAATATAAAATAAAAACATGTAAAATAATTGCATAAAAAATTAAATTGTAAAAATGGTGAATGGTACTAGCAATAATGAGGCCCAACTATTGAAAGATCAAACACTAAAAACGTAACTATACATATACCAGAATATAGGCCCTTAAAAACGTCATTATAAAACGACCACAGATGTATTTTATTTGTAGATTTAATAATGTGTACGCGATGCTTAGAGAAAATAAATTTTTGGCACGCATATATGTGCATTCATATTTGCTTAAAATTGCTAAGGTTTTGAATGATGTTAACCATAATCATATATTCTTTTACTGCAAAATACATCATTGCAGTATGGTTATATATATATATATATATATATATATATAATATATATATATATATATATATATATATATATATATATATATATATATATATATATATATATATATATATATATATATATATATGATAAAATAAATATATAAAGGCTTTACATATCTATTTATTTGATAACAGAGGAACATGTATATATATATATATATATATATATATATATATATATATATATATATATATATGTGTGTGTGTGTGTGTGTGTGTGTGCATACCCATCCATTAATATAATTCATATATTCATCTATATCTGCATCTGCACGTACTGTTTCAGTTCTTACATATGATAAACAAAACGAATGAATGATTTTGTTCAAATAAAATACCTCCAAAATTCCATATATATATATATATATATATATATATATATATATATATATATATATATATGCGTTGGAAGATAAAGAAATAAATCCGATGGTATGAAGAAAATAAAAAAACAAAGCATTACAAAAAGATAAATTTATCATAGATATTGGTGAGGTCGAAAGTAAAACATTTCGGTTTTGTTAAACTTTCATCGGGTCATTAGGGTAGTGAAGTCTTGTCTAAACAGTGACGGAAATCTTTTCAAATGAAACGAAATATTTCAAAGTAATGTTGATTTTTTTCCGTTGATAGTGTTCTTTTTCTTTTCTTTTTTTTAAATAAAAGGTGACGTGATTGGTAATCGAAAGAAAATTTGAAATGTAACGTATTTTCCTAAAGAGATATAGTATGCGAATTAAAAGAAAAAAAAGAAGTAGAAAGAATAGAAAAGCGAAAGACTAACTAATTCATATGTGATTAAGTTAAGTTTAAACCATAAATGGTGCACGTATGTTTATTAATAGAATCTAAGTTTTTTTTTGTATGGCTTCATTTTATGTATATAAATAAACTAAGTACGAGAATATGTAAGATGATAGAAAAAATTAATTGATAAGAAGTAAAGGAGTGTGTGATTTCACTTTGAAAAAGAACTAATTAAAACCTGATGTTTTAAAATTTTTAACATTTAAAAGCCAGAGCCATTCGCATCTGTCCTCAATTATCCAACGACTCGGCTTTTTCAACTTATCACCTTTCTTAGGAAGACTTATTCTAAAAACTAAAACATATAAAGTTTTAATTAGCTTTTTCTTGATGTAAAATTACATAATCCTTTTATTCTTATCAATCAAATTTATTCCAATTCTATCATTTTACACGCTTAGTTGATTGTAATACTTTACATTTCAAATATTTCTTTTCGCTTGCAGAGGTGAGAGAAACCCCTAAAAGATTATGAAACTAAGTTACATTTGATTGTGAGGCTTCAGTCCTGGAAATCTGTAGAGTGTGGAGTACCCCTTCATTGGTATTACTCCCAGGTCCACTTTGACTTGGTGAGATAGTACCTGTTATGATTCTCTCAATGGGTTTGATGTGTTTAGAAATCATTCGTATTCGATAATACAGTGTGCATGATAAACAACTAAAAATGTAAATATGAACGTAGAAATAACTTAGATCCTGAACCTCTCCACATACTATAACCCTATATAGGTTGACATGCCGTTAAAATCAATCTAAACTACAATGATTTGTTGAATAGAAATTATGTATTTCATATACAATTCACTTTGGTCCTATTTTCTGAAAGTTATTTTTGGTCAAGTAGAATACTTTTGATATATTTGCACTTAAGTGGGTAGCTTAATTTTAAAACCAGAAATGATGATAGAGAAGAATTTCTCTTTAAACCTATCAACGTAGAATACATGTGAATTTTAAAAACATTGTCAACTTATTTAATGCTTGAATTTGCACGAAGAAAATAAACTGAAAGTATAATGTTAACTCTTATAGAGCTTTCCGGGTTAGCTCAGTCGGTAGAGCGTTCGGCTAGAAACCACAAGGTTCCTAGTTCGATACCGGTCCCCGCCAACTGATGGAAGGTGTGGCGCTCCACCTCAGATGCCAAAAACAATCTCCTTGGTCTAGCGCTATTGAAAAGGGGATAGACTTCCTCGCTGACTGGCTGATACCGACTTTAGGCCGCCCCGACGACTTTACTTTACTTTACTTGTATAAAGTATTACGTTAGTTAACGTTGACATAGCATGAAAAACCATAAAGGCCGAAAGGTCATTTATTAGGATATAAACACACACACACTTACACACACAGACACACACACACACACACACACACACACACACATATATATATATATATATATATATATATATATATATATATATCGATAGAAAATCTAATAAAAATGATAACATAGGTAGAAAGTCCTAACAAATATTAAAAACATAGTAGCATTTACGAAAACATCTTTAATTATTACTGAGCCAAGCAAGTATGAGATAACCTCTAAATTGAAAAATAGTGGCCAAATACGCAACAGTTATGACACTGATGTTTAGGTGGAAGAAATAATCTCAAGCTAAATACACATGTACTAGTTGACGTACTCGTTTACGGTGGGTGAAGTGTATGTTGTTATTAAACAACGCTGAAAAGAATTATCACAAATTGATAAACTGTTTCCAAACGCTATGAGGTTGGCTACAAAAATGAATTTTCACAAAATCTAGCACTTTTAAGGACCACACACACGCATACACACAAACACAAACACACGCACACACACACACACGTGCATACACACACATATATATTTTTGGAGGATATGTACTTAATTGAAGTCATACCTAATTTTTGAAAATGGCCAGCTGATGTAGTGGTTAGAATCACCGTCTGTCAACATGACAGTCAAGGTTTCGAGTCACACACGGAGCAGTCTCTCATGTCTATAACCTTGCTGATGAGACCTAATAGGTCGAAATGTACATTCAGGGATTGACATTTTCTCGATTTGTTTAGCCTTACATTTGAACATATATGCCCGCCTAAATTCATCAATTATTAACTAATTAATTTTCAAAAATTAGGTATGACTTCAATTAAGCACATATCCTCCAAAAATTGTCGGCTAAAAGCCATACCAAATAAACACATTGTTTATTGACTTACTCTCACACATATATATATATATACACACATGTACGTATGAAAATATTGCACCACAAGTAGGATTTTCCTTCGTCTAAATTGTATGCCTAATTAAACCTAAAGAGCTGAATCATCCATACTATACCTATTTTAAATGGTGATAGAATGTTTAATAAAAAGAATCGAGAGTGTGTAACTTTTAAAATAAACTAGACGTCTAGACTGCTGTCTTTATTTTATTTAGATCAGTTTGCGACATGTTGTTGGCGTTTTTTATATATAAGGTGTGTGCCAGATGCCCACTCTTATTTATAGACTCGGCGATAATCATGTGACCAATCTATTGGCCAATCACTGGCAGTACTCTGCTGCTGATATTGTTATTTATACCGGCTGTTCTGGTCATACCTACGCATATTGCTTTGAACCTTCTTGGACGATGGAACATAGGATTATATCACTGGACCTTTGACACTACGTAGGATTCCATAACTTAGGACTTATTCACTTACCAAAGGATTCTATAGCTCAGGACTTACTTACTTTAAGTCCTTTTCAACTGGCCAAGAATGGCGGTCAGAAACTTAACACATGTATTTACGTAACTCCTTTGCCACAGCCAAGATGTGACACAGGATTAATTTTTTAAAGCAAAGTAAAACTGGTTTCAATTCAGAGTTTTCCTTCCAGACTGTTTATAGCTCTGTATATCTTATTACTTACCCATAGCTAGGGGGAGAAGTAATGTATTCACGGCTGCCTTAACGGCATTAGCAGAAAGTAAATTGCAAACTGTTTTTGCTATTTCATTTCCTATAACAATAACCGTTATGCTAAGTGCGTCTTGTATTTGTATATATATTCACATCAGTTTGGCAAGCTGACATCTTTATCTTCTCTTTCCATTTGTATTTTTTAAAACCTTTTTTATTATTGTCTTATCAATATTGTCCCCTGTAAAGTTTCAGAGAATTATCTGGAAAAATATTTTTAATTTTGTTTTGTATTAGATTGAGAAGTAAATATTTTTGTGTTTTCTGAGATGATTAAATGAAACTGAGCAATAATTCTATTTTTTATCTAAAGAAATACAAATAAACTTAATTAGTAATTGATAATTGAATGTGAACAATTATCTTAGTCAGCCAAATAATTCTTTTTTTTTCTTCTGTATTTAGGAATTTAATTTTGTCCATATAGTTTCGTCTATTTGGCTTTCCCAATAACGAACAAAAAATTCCATTTTGTCTTATAAATATGCATACCGAATTTGGTAGCTCTACATCAAACTGTTTGAGAGTCTATAAAGAACATACATACAAACGCTTTAAATTATTAGTTTAAACTAATATAAATTAAGAGTAATTAAGATATGTGTCTATAAAATTAACGTGTAATTATTCCTTCACAAAATATATTCATAGGGCAAAGACTCCGGTAGAAATTTGATTAGAATAATCATTAAAAAACAACCATTGAAATTATAGATTACCTACTTTTAAAAAGATAGAGGTGTTACTATTTAATTACGCATGTGAAATAAGCAGATAATATACAAAAACATTGTACCTATAAGGTGGGAGACTTATGACTCAATATCTGAATAATTATCATTATCATTATCATTATCAAGGTATGATGACAGCACACATTACCTTGACTCCCTCTTGACATATTTCCCTATCCACCATAACACTTGGTCTCTGATCAGTATCCATTGTTCGAACAAAGCTGAGCAATGTACGTCTATGCTAGTTGGCCAACACTGCAGTATCCATTTGTGAAAGTCCATAGGAGAACTCGCTTTTGAGTTTGTCCTTACTTTTCTAGCAGCCACGAGAATGTCTTACCCGTCATACTTGAATGGTTTGTGAAATTGAATTAATTAGCAGTTTTTTAGGGAACTTTTTCCAGGATTTGTTCAAAACAGTACGCAGAATTCTTGTACAATTCACATCACCTTTTATGTTTGTTAGAGTCTACATGGTGCAGCCATAGATTATTACTGATACGGCTAGAGCTCGGAAGGATTCCCGTTTTATTTTATCAGATATATTAGATTTCCACAATGTCTGTAATATGCCTTTCCTATCCATATGTTGACATCGCTTTCAGTACATAAACAATGAAATATTCAAAACAAAATTAAGTTTAACACTAAATACATATCAGTCATGTAATGATAATAATGCAAAATAATCTCCAATGATAATTAGCACAATCAAACACACACACATATACACACATACACACACGCGTATATATATATATATATATATATATATATATATATATATATATATACATGCACATATATATATGTGTGTGTTTGAATGTGTGTAGATAAATTCACCTCCTCCAAATTACTTCTCACTGAAAATACTAAAATCATCTATAAAAATAACAATAAGAAACGCCTACGAATTCTTGAAGCAATATATATGAAAAATAAATTAAAAAAACATTAATAAAATAGCATTCAACATTGGTCATAATATATTAGTTATCTTCAATAACTAATACACTAATCACAGAAACCCTCGAAAAATAATAGACACTTCTAATCTTAAAAAAAGATAGATAAAAGAACAAAAATGGAAAAAGAACTAATACCAAATCATATACCCCCCCCCCCTGATGACGACCGAAGAAACAGTCGAAAACGCTCGGGCTGATAGTATGGGAAGAATCCTATTTCAACTGGATCCTAACATTAGAAGATAGCCAGAAGACTAGAAAAGTCAATGATTAAAAAGAAATATTCCGTGTTGTTTAATAACACTTGCCTACTATATATATATATATATATATATATATATATATATATATATATATACCCGAGTTCAAATCCTGGACGTGGTAATTGCATTTCACTTAGCGCTAATATCCTTGGGAAAGGTATGAATCCTACTCTCCCTCCAGCTATGGGTAAATAGTAGGGCAGACTGGACTCTTTAACCTTGGTTGGGCAACCGGTCTAGGAGAAGGAAAACTCTGAATTTCAAACCTGCTGAACTCCGCTTAAGAAATTGACCTTGTGTCGCATCTTGCTCGTGCGGAGGGGTTGGTAAATATATATATATATATATATATATATATATATATATATATATGTGTGTGTGTGTGTGTGTGTGTGTGTGTGTGTGTGTGAAAATGGAAAAGGAATTGAATCCGACAATATGAGGAAAAATGAGTAAAGAAAAGAAATGTAAATGGATAAAATGAATTTTATCGATATCACATTAATCGATATCACTTACCATGTGTTTCGGTCATTTCGCACACATAGAAGAATCGACCTTCATCCGAGTGAACATTTATTTTGAAATATTTTCACACACATAAACTGACCGAAACACATGTGTAAGTGATATCGATTAATGTGATATCGATAAAATGAATTTTATCCATTTACATTTCTTTTCTTTACTCATTTTTCCTCATATATATATATATATATATATATATATATATATATATATATATATATATATATATATATATATATTCTTTAATAATATATTATTCCTTATTTCAGTAATCCTGACTGAGACTGCCAGAGAACTTGTAAACAAAATAAACTCTAGTTTATTAATTTTGGTAAACTTTTAATTAATAAAGTTTATAACAAGGCTTGAGTTATTTTGCATCTACAAATGATTCAACTTTCTATTATTGTATCTCCAGAGACAGCAACATTTTAATTTCTGCTATGTAACCTTACAGTATGCAAATTACAATCATTTAAAACTAATACAAGTAAACAAAGCGAAACACGTAACCAAGCAGCCAAAATATTCATTACCTCGTGAAAAAACAACTAAGTATGCTGATAATTAAAGTATACTTATAAAATACAGCAAGATTCGCTACGAAAATAGTTTTAACATTCTTGACAATTAAGTATCAACAATAGGAATATACACGTTATAATGACAGACGAATCTGTACAAGTAAATAGACATTTTAAAAAAGTAATGTAAAGTAAACAGTTATTGCTGAAGGAGGAATAAGTACCATAGATAAAGTTTGCTATATTTATAAATAAAGTAAGCTTAAAAAATTAGTGGTAGATCATATATATGTTTAAGTTAGGTTAGTGTAGACATAAAGTCAATTGTGCTTGGTAACTGTCAGATTCTTGCCAATCTGAATATTACATCAAGACTTGGTTTTATAATCGCATAGATGGAAAACAGTCTTATCTCCCCAACAAGCTAAAGAGACGATTCTTCCATGATGTGGTTGTGTCGGTACTGCTGTATGGCTGTACCACCTGGACCCTAACGAAGCGTCTTGAGAATAAGCTAGATGGGAGCTGTACGAGAATGCTACGGGTGGTCCTGGATAGGTCGTAGAAACAGCACCCCACAAAAGAGCAACTATATGGCCACCTGCCCCCCATCTCACAAACCATACGAGTGAGACGGACT
>CM042144.1:126453481-126468481 GCA_023376005.1 Doryteuthis pealeii | reverse complement strand
GTATATGAATGAAGAAGGGTCTAAGTTTTTCAATGATGCGTAGTGTGCGTCAATACCTCCAACCTATGGAGAAAAATAACCAAATATAAGTATCTCAAATTTATCCCAAACACCCTTATGTATATATATATATATATATATATATATATATATATGGTTGAGAATAGAGGAAAGTGCGAATATAACAACACAGACAGCTTAAATTCAATTGATATTTCGCCTCATTAAAAGCCAGCTTTGTATTTTCTGTGTGATCAAATGAAATGCTAGATTACTTCAGAAGTTATTTGATCCTGTACTCCCTCGCCATCAATACATTTTCAATCAAACAAAATATCATTTACGTATACAAAAGATTGAACTAGTATACTTTCACATTAAACTCGTCTCTAACACATTGGTAACGTTTATACGCTAAATACAGTTTTACTATTAATTATTCATCTACTAAAAATATATAATCCATAGTTGACATGGATGCTGAGGTGAGGCTAGCACATAACGTCATGTAAATTCATATTATCTTTTGGAGGACTCATTCTCTCTCATTATTAGAATTGCATTCTTTATATTATCTATCTATCTAGCTATCAATATATTTGTGTTTGCATGTAGGGGTTTTAGGTGGAGGTATAATTCTGCTTATCATTTACTTGAATCTTTGTCATTTGAAAGACTCTTACAAATGCAGCTCTTTATAACAGGATTTCTCAGGACTCTCGTCTTGAAGTAGTCTGTTTATGATATATATATATATATATATATATATATATATATATATATATATATATATATATATTATATATACTATATATATATGTACACACACACATATATATATATATTTATATATATACATATATATGTATATATGTGTAGACACACACACACACACACATATATATATATATATATATATATGTATAAAATCAATGGTAATATTATGGATTTACACTCATAACTTGAAGTTTCATGGTAATGCAAAACGACTGGTTTTTAAGATCTCAACCATTGGACTCATCTGATGATTGCATTACCATGAAACTTTAAGTTATGAGTCCAAATCCATAATATTACCATTGATTATAAATCTGCTCTGCTTTATTAGCATTGAGCACCTTTTCATGCCAATACTTTTCTCATTTTTCATTCTCTATTCATTCTATATTGCATATATATATATATATATATATATATATATATATATATATATATATATATATATATATATATATACACGTTGAAAATATTTTAATGAATGTAGAAATAAGAAAAATAAACGCAAGATTTCTTCTTTTTTACCACCTCTAAAAAAGACTGTCACATTTGATAATTAGTTTCTAAAAATTAGTTTCGCGTATATGTGTGCATTCACAAGTGTCTATGTGTGTGTATATGTATGAGTTCGAAAATGTATATTTCATTATCTATATTTTCATCATCCGAATTTTTTTTTTTTTGGTAAGTTTATATTGTACAGACAGTTTTGTTTATATCTTATCTATCAATCAATTTGCCAAATGTTTCTCATTAAAAATTTGGCATTGACAAAATGGTCAGCCACTCACCATCGCTGCCATTATCTCTACTTTGCAGTGTGTTCATTGCCCGAAGTACTTTCAGCAAAATTAATGTTTTGCGTTCTTAGCCAGTTAAAGAGTAAACCAGTGACCTACTTTATCTGTTTCAGAAATGAGAAGAGTTATTCCTTATTTATACGTTTAAATAGACACTCACAAGTGTATCGATAAATTCCCACTTGCCTCAATTTAACATTAATGCTCATTTCTTATCCATCTATCTCTATATGGAGACGATGATTAAAACAACTGTGACAGCTTCAATTCAAATATAAATGTCAATGTGTAGATTAAAGTCAACTTGTACATATTTCTCTGGCGTCGAAGATCAATACAGCACAATCTTTTGATGTTTCATTTATTCCTTCATTAAAACTTGTGACATCTAATTAGATATTAATATCTACAAGATGTGTTTAAAAAGTATATCGCTCTATTGACGGGGCTTAAATTATGTTGTTTGTCTACAGAATATATAGTTCATGCTGGCTGTATGCCCTTTAAAAAGTGTCATCCTGTATATATCACTAAACTGCGTTTGATGGTGTAGTTCCAGTTCTGAACATCTGGGGGTGTGTTGTGTGTATTTAACCAAACATTCTCCATAAGCAGGATGAGACCCAAGTTGAATTTTTAAATGGATCAAAGGTGTTTTGAATTCAGAGTTGTCTTTCTTTTAGGCTGGTTACTTAACCAAGGCTAAATAACTCAGTGTGCACTAATATGTATCCATAGCTGTGTAGAAAGGGTGGATTAAATCATTGGCGCGAAGTGAAGTGTGAAGTGTGGAGTACCGCTTCATTTCCATTACTGCCAGGCCCACTCTGAACAGAAGTGGAAGTACCTCTTATATTCGTATTTATAAGTCAGATCGATATGTTTTAAAATATTCGTATTCTATAGGACACTATGCAAAACATCTCCTAATAAACAACCGTAAAAATGTAAATAGGAACGTACAATGAATGCGATTCCCTAACCTCATGGCAAGGAATAACCCTAAGTAAGTTGACAAGCAGTTAAAATTAATCAATCAATAAAACATAATAAAAAATGTACAATGAAAAACGATAAATTCCTTCAAAATAGTCCTCTTGGAAATCAACATTTATTCCAACTATTTCTTTATTGGTCACCGCACCTTTGACACACCTTTTCTTATACATTGTGAAGCCGCACCGTCTTTTAAAAAAAAATATCTCCAATCTTTCCCTGTTAGTGAATCTTACACTAAATGCATCCTCGGAAGAGGAGTAAGACCCTTTAAAAAAAGTTGAAAATTGACCTACCCTAGTAAACAGTTATACTTGAACAGACATATCTAACTACAAATGAGATCACTACTCCGAATCAGAGTACACCCGAGAGTAATTCAATGATCAGGTACTCCACACTACTCAGAATTCCAGAATTGGATCCTCATCACTGGATGCATATTAATCTCATACCCAAGACATATTTTTAGTAAGGGTCTTAAAACCTATTTAACCCACACTATGCGCTAGGGCGGTAGAATACGCCGACTGCATCTCTACTGAGGGATAAGATCTCCCCAATGAGGCTACCTGTTGACCGTATGTGTTTCGCCGGGATGCTTAAGGACGGAGTCCTGGTGGCTGAGCAATCCATCACTTGCAATGGCTCCACTTTGGCCCTTACTTGGACTAAATAGTCACCCCCTCCGATCAATTGGCTAGACACCTCAAGCCCTAGCACCTATATAATTGTCCCGACCGTATTCCTTCATTGCTTCTATGGCAAACCCCTAACTATTTTATCATATATGTGCTAGAAGGCGGTGGCTAAGGGTCTTAATGAATTGCTTATGACACTAAACTGCATCTAGTGGCGAGGTTCCAATTATGAACTCTGGGGAATGTGGAGTACTCTTTCATTGTCATTACTCCCATATCAACTCTGACTCAGAGTGGTAGTACCTCTTAGGATCCCATCTATCGGTGGAACTGATCCAAAAACAGGCTTTAAAAATGTTTTAAATGTTTACTTTAAACAATTGTATTGTAAAATCCAACCAACCAACCGACCTGGATGTAGCCAAAAACTACTCTTTAGAAAATATCGATGCTGTTTTTCTTAAGTTGACACTGGCCCGTCGAGACTTTTAGGCATCATAAATGTATTATATACGTTGCGCAGAAGTAAAAACAGCTTTATTTAAATTTCAAAATTAAAGATCTTTCTCGATGCTTTTTCTGTTCTGTAAACTATTTTCAAAATGATACCACTCAAGATGTACTACTTTGAATCAATAGGCCGTTCCCTAAATCAGTGTGATATTTGTGCCTTCTATAAAGTATCAAAATGTAATTCTGCGACCCCTTGCTTAGTGTAGTATCTGTGAGTTATACGTAACTTAGTATTTCCAAGTTACTTCTATCGTGCTATTCAAGCAGTAGTACTCTGCTGCAGTGGATGTGTAACTTGCTTGCTTGATACCAGATCGAGCATTGATCGAAGTAGGTCAGACTTGTTTGTAACCAACAATAGGTTGCAATTTTATTTTTCGTTACATTGTTTCAATTCTGTACACTTTGTTGAAAAATAATACATGATAAATTTTTACTGTAATTTTTAGAATAGAATAAATCCTGGTATCTCTGGCTTTGAACAAGTTTAGATCTTTTTGTTAATGCTCTAAGAATGTACTGATTTATGAGCGATACAGGATATATTAGTACCTATGCTTCACAAAGAAAACTTTCTCTTATGAAGGATTGCATTATTTCATTCTTTCCCTTATTATCTGCAATCAAAATCAAGTCTTTCTCAAGAAAGATGTCTCCCGAGGAATGGGGAGTGTGAAACTTTTGTATTGCTTGTTATTTTTTTTCTACTAATTTACAAAAAAAGGTCCCTGAGTACGTAGGTGTCAATGACCCTAGATGTTATGACGCCAGATAATCAAAAATTAAGTGCACAGTTGTGGGAATTATTTTGCTGTAGGTTATGGGTCGTTATTTGAAACTAATTACTGATTCGGTTTTCGTTAAAACTCTTGTAAAACTTATGTGTCATTTTTTACTTGTTCTCACCCACGTTTTTCTTTCGTTATTTTTAGAGATAGATTTTATTTATCGTTGTAGGAAAGTGAATCGGCGACACGTGTTCAAATCCTGAACGAAACTGTTTTTGTTTCACTTCACGCTAATGCCTTCAGGAAAGACATGCATCCGTCTCCACTTCACTTAAATATGAGTAAATAGTAGACAGACCGGGTAAGGCAACTCGTGTTGTTGGCTAGGGTAAATTCATACTTCCAATAAATGTTAATTGATTTCAGTCCTTTAGATTTCCTACTAACATTGCAATTTGTTCAATATTTCTAATCTATGTGCTTTTTTCTTGTTTTTTGCTTGAGCAAAATTATTTGAATTTGTTTTCTTCTATTTTGATACAATAAGAAATTATTATACCACAATATATAAGAAACTCAATTTGACTCTGAAAATATTGACAGGAAAAGATTTTTAAATTCCCATTTTTTACAAAAATAGAATAAATATTATTTCCCATTTCTGTATATGACAATAATTAAGCCGATAACTGAGATCTATTCTAGCAAATTAAGATATCATCATTGGAAAAAAAATCCTATTTTGAACAATATCAATTCACAATTTAAAACCAACTCATTATGGAGTATTTTTAATTGCTAAATTAAAAGTTGAATGCAATCGAGTCGAGTGTCGTAACTGCTTTAACCTTTATAAATCAAATGACAAATCAATACTAAATTCAAATCAATATGTCTGCCTGTCGGCAAGGTTACGAAAAAGTATGGTATAACATTTTATGTCTGTTTCTTAGTTTTTGAATTCTCGTTTCTGCTCGTTAATTTTCTCACTAAAAATCAAACAGATATATCAAACAGATATATAAAATTAACAATGAACACCGCCGTCGTTCACAACTATAACATGAAAGCGTCTAAACAATGACAATTTAAGTACATTTATTTATCTATCGCTTTAAATCAGGTTCTGTGGGTATTGAAAAAGCTTGATTTAGTGTGGCCTAAGGCCATAATAGTGAGCACACAATGTGTATCAATTAACATTAACAAATATTTAAAATTAACCATGAATCCTGCTCTGATAACAAAATTAACTTGAAAGTACTATGTTATGTAAAATGCACATATACTACACTGTCACTAAGCAGGAGGTGAGGAAACAGCATTTTAATTCTAAGCAGAAACCACGAATATCACACTGATCCTAGACCGTGTAAAAATATCATCTGATCAAAACGTTCCAATAGGAAACTGCGAGATATTTTATTAGGGAAATATTTACAGAATTGAAAATAAACGAGATGCAAGGGACGTATTTTAAAAGTATCGAGAGTAACATTTTGATTTTCTTTTAATTAAAAAGTTAAAACTTAAATAAAGACGATTACATAGCTGTATAAATTATATGATAAATCACTGCGTGATCAAATGATTGAATTTAAAGGCATATCAATCCTTCTAGGGTTATTGTATCGTTAGAGTTTTAGGAATCACGTCATTGTACGATCATATTTTCATTTTTGTGTAGTTGATTCTGAACATATGTTTGTGCAGACGGTCCTCTCAACTACGACTGATTTTTAAACAGATCTATTTGATAGGGTAAGACCTTAACAGATACTACCACCCCGGGTCAGAGTAGACCTGGGAGATAGCAATGAAAAGGTTTTCCACACACCCCAGATCTCGAGAACCGAAGCCTCGCCATCAGACGAAGTTTAGTGTCGTACCCAGGCCACCCCTTTGGTGGGGTCTTTGCTCCTAGTAGTGGACATAGTCAGTGTATTAAAGACCTGTCGACAAGGCTTTTAAATATAGAGTGTTAACGTCTACAGTGCTGTCTAAAAATATACACAGCAGTGTCAAGTGCCAATTTGAGAAAAAAAACATGAAATTGTATTGATACTTAAAATATCAACACAGTGGCTAAATAGTAGGTCAGACCGTTCTTTAGCCTTTGATAGGCAACCAGTCTAGGAGAAGGACACCTTTGAATTCAAACTAGCTTTACTGCGCTTAAAAGATTGACTATGTTACATCCTGTCCTAGTAGGTTATTAACAACTGTTCTGACACTTTCTTTCTCTACCTTTTATTCAAATTGATTTATACTTATATATGGGTATTTTTCAGTAAAATCCATAAGGTAAAAACAATAACATGAAAATCTTTAAACTCTGCTACAATGTAAGTACATTTATTTAAGTACATTCATTTAAGATTCCGAATTCCAGATTTAAAAATGATTTTTTTTTTAAATCCAAATATACGCAAAAGGTCTTCTCGTTTATTTCGCTGAATACAAAACCAAATCAATCAATCGATTCATTTAATGCTTCTATTTTCCCTTTTCTATTTAAAGAATGAATTGAAAACATTTTTTGTTTCTTAAGGAAATAAATAAAGCAGTTCATTCTATTATTAAGGACAAACATAAAAATGTACCATAAACTAAAATATTCTTTTTTAATCTTTACAAACTTACAAGAATAGGAGTCAATAAATGCGGAAAAATTTCAGGTCAAATAAGAATTTTATAAAAAGGATTTGAAACTACCAAAACTAAAACTTTTTTTTTATCTATAATTTTGTTTGGACATAGGAGCCAAGTGAATTTGAAGGCAGATTTGATTAAATTCTAGTTCTCATTTTATTTTTCTATATATATATATATATTTACCAACCCCTCCGCCGAGCAGGATGCGACACCAGGTCAATTTCTTAAGCGGAGTTTACCAGGTTTTTAATTCAGAGTTTTCCTTCTCCTAGATCGGTTGCCTAACCAAGGTTAAAGAGCCCAGTCTGCCCTACTATTTACCCATAGCTGGAGGAAGAGTAGAATTCATACCTTTCCCAAGGGTATTAGCGCTAGTTTAACTGCAATTACCACGTCCAGCATTGAACTCGGGGCGACGAGTCCATTTCCCAAGACTTTAACCATTACACTACGCACTTCCAATTTATTCTTCTATATATACTAACAAGTCCTTTAGACTAGTTATCTCGGTAATCTTTAGTACGACTTAGTAATCATGTTATTGTGCAATGTAATAACATTTCTCGGAAATTAAGAAAATAAAATGTAATAGAACTGGTGATATATAGGATTCAATACCAAATTAGTGATGGTGAAAACCGCGGATAGTAGGGAATTGAATATTCTTGATAATTTCATGTATCGATGTTTGCTTTTTTTGCCATGAATGTTTACAAATTCTGTATAAGGCTTTCTCTTTTTCGTTTTTTTTTTCTCGCCGAATCAAATTATTCACTAGTTAGCTTTGACATAAGATTATTCTCCACATCTTTGCTGTTTTCGTGCTATTATAAGAAAATATCCCCTGTTCAAATTAAGGTAAACGTGCCCATTTCCTTTGACGATAACCATTACATGACAGGCGATTCCTATACTTTTACTATACGCCATAAGCCCATGTGATAACAAAAAGGAGACACCCCCTAATCCACTACGAAATAAAATTTCATGGCAAACCAACTTTACAAATTTAATGAATCAGACAAAAACAATTCAGCAGTCAAAGAATGAAATTATTAATGACGAACGCATAATGGTTTTGGGAATATTTAAACGGGATAATTTTCTATATTTTCAAAATACCATTATACTTTTTAAATAATTACTTATGTTATATCTATGAATTCTTTTATCTGTTTTGCTTTCCTCTGATATATATTTTCTTTACATTTATTTCACAAAATCAAATATTTAATCTATGTAAACACATGATAGGCTATAAAAATTCTTAGCAAAGTAGGAAAGACGTCACAATTTCCCATGATGCAATAGATACTTCACTCAGATTAGTGAGACCATTCTGAAGGATACAAGTTGAAATCCTTTTTGTGACGGTCCCATGAGAATGATTTTAACAAAACTGTTTCATAATTAATGTAATAATGTCGAGATATCAAATATGAAAAAATATTCACAAGCAAAAAATGAAAGATACCACAGCGAGGTCTGTTGATAACAAAAGTTCTTGTATATCTTTCTTTAACATTTTCGTCTAGAAAAGTTGGATATTTGCAAACAAATGTATTCCAAACAAATTTTGAATGAGTCTGGTTGAATTTCAAATAGCGTTAGTTGCCTAAGAAAAGGCATAAATCCAACTACTATTCCTCCGAATAAGTAGGACACATCGGTTTTTTTAACATGGATAGAGCTAATTGTCTAGGCTAGGGGTCACCAAACTACGACCCGCGAAGGCATTTTATCAGGCCCGCCGACGGTACTTGAATTTGTTTGTTAAAACGTACGGAACGCGAGACGTTCTGATACCATTTAAAATTAAATATCGTGTTAAGCTTACTAAATCTTCATGGACTTGACTACGGAATCAAATCCATCGAACGAAATTGACTGATAAACATTTGAAAGCAATTCTTTTGATTGGATGTAGCAATTCCAAACCAAACATTGACGATATCTTGAAAGGCAAACTTCAGTTTCACAAATCTCACTAAACCTTTCTGCTAATGTTGCGTTCAATGATGACGTTTTAAAAATAAATATGTTGATTAAATTTGTTTTTTGTGCATCTTGCGCCACTCATCCATAAATATAACATGGAAAGATAAATTTTGTTTTACATCTTTTTCTCAGAGCTTTCGTTTTGTCTAGCAAGTATTAAACACAATAATAATGTGGCCTGCGCTTGTTATTTTTTTCAATTATCCGGCCCACCGTGAAAAAAGTTTGGTGATCCCTGGTCTAGGCAATGGAAAACTTTAAAATCAAACTAATGTTAGATTTGGAGAGGGATAGGCTTTGCCAGTCTATTCCTGCCTAAGATATACTACATTAGTAACGTGTTCATTACCATACCAGGTTAGAGGATCAGTTAGAGAGTTGTATACAATTAGATGCAATGTTAAATAAATATGCAGAGTCTAGTTAATTTCGGAAACATCTTAAATATTTTACTGAGGACAAAGCAGGATGGCCATTGTAAATCCATAGTTTGTGGAAAGACGTAATTTACTTCATATTTTCAAAGTTCTTATAGGCATATGTATTGTTGAATAGACACACACTGTAGAGAAAAGGCCAGTGATGAGTCTGAAAAGTGGGTTTAAAATCTTTATAAATTTCTTGAGTGTCTAAACCGCGAGATGAAAATTAAAATAGACTGAAAGAAAATGGAGTGCAATTTTCCTTAAGCAATCGTCCTTTAAAAACTGCAGTTTGAATCAGTTCTCTTATTCACATCTCTTTCTTTTATTAATGCTACAAAAATTAGTTAAATGTAAAAATTGTCCGACAATATCTTTCATTGTGTGTTAGTTCTACACATTGGATATTGTTCTACTTTCCACCGTCAGTTTTGCATCACCGCTGACAAGAATAAATCTTTTGTTTTTGTTCTTTTTGTCTTTTTTTTTTTAAATTCTCACCTATTTTTATCTTTTTGAATTGTTTTCTTCCTTTACCGACAAAAATATTTTGTTTTCCTCTCGTAATTTTTTTACAACCTCTTTTTTCTCTTTACACTTTTTTTGCCTTTTTGCTTTTTTGCTTTTTCTTTTTTTGCTGAAAGTATATTAGCCACCCTCACTTCTATTCAAATATTTTTTTCGTTTTCTGAGTATATTCTATTTCCTGTTTTCAAACGTAACATTAACAATTTTTGCATTGCTTTTCGCTAACAATTAAAAAAGCATAAGTGTCTATGTACGTCACTCCACATGTAGGGACACACAATCATACACAGACAGACAGACAAACAGACAGACACACACACACACACACACACACACATATATATATATATATATATATATATATATATATATATATATATATATATATATATAAAATGAATAAAATGTGTGTGCCCTTGTATGTAGAAATGTGTGTGGGCATCTATAACTATATATATATATATATATATATATATATATATATATATATATATATATATATATGAAGATTCTCTGTTAATATGTATGATATTATATAATTTATTTTATCGACTATATATATTTCTGCAGAGCTGTGCACATATACACTCCCATTATAATCTAGATATATCTTTTTCGTTCAATGTCATTAAAATAAAAGTTTGGGTTAAAAGGAGGATATGAATAATATATTTTTATATAAACGGAGGTGCGTATATGTATGCGTACATACATACATACATACATATATATATATATATATATATATATATATATATATATATATATAGATACATACATGTGTATATACCCGAAGGTTTGTATATATGTATATTAGTAAGTAGAAATATACAGATACACATACTGAATACACGACTTAATAATATCAATACGATATTTGTTTGCAAGTACAACATATAAACAAAGCCGACTTGCGTAACGGTAATTGAATCGATGACGAGAGTTCAAATCCTGTACGAGGTTGTTTGTATTTAACTTCGAGCTAATGGACTTAAGAAAGACAGGAAACCATAATTTCTCCCGCCAGTTCTGGGTAAATAGTAGAGGAAAATAAGTTATTTAGCCTTTATAGGCAACAAGTCTAGGGGAACAGAAACTCTGAATTAAAATCAACAATACTTGAAAATTGACTAAATACCTAATCTTGCTCCTGATGGAAGGATAGGGTAAATATATATATATATATGTATATATATATATATATATATACACGCTGGTTCGTATATATATATATATATATATATATATATATATATATATATATATATATATTTGCTTAATCGAAGTCGTACCTAATTTTGAAAATTAATGAGTTAATAATTAATTAATTAATTTTCAAAATTAGGTACGACTTCAATTAAGCACATATTCTCCCAAAAATTGTCGACTAAAAAAAGCCATATCAAAACACATTGTTTGTTTGTTTACTTCTCATATATATATATATATGTAGAAATATACAGGCATATATTGACTATATCATTGACTAACATTAGTACGGTATTTATTTACAAGTATGACATTAAAAATAAGTGTTTTCAATATAAATATATTGCGTCTATAAATTGATTCTTTAAGTAAAATAAATTCCCCATAAATGTTTATCTGAAATCGAATTAAAATATAAAAGGAATATCAAATGTACATTTCACCAATAATATACGAGGTATAATCAAAAACTTCAGCTTAAAATACTTTGAATTCTATAATGTAAAATTTAAGTAAACATGTGAGCAACGTACATAATAAAGTGAGAATGTCTACCCTAACGTCGAAAGTCTCAGTGTCAAAAAAGATATGAAGACAGTTACGATATTTTCTAACAATATTATTTGGTGAAACTCAGTATTATACCCTGTAGATCCGTGGGATTTTACTTCTTTCCTAATCTGAAACTTTCATATCCCAAACTTTATTCATGTATTAGTAGGATTTCCATTAGTAGCGGTATCAATACAAACATAGGTTTACATAAAACTTTCTAATGAATGTATACGTATACACACATTTTTGTATCATACGTGTAAAATATAGTTGTTATGTAGTTACATATTTAAAGGATATCGACGATAGTGATTTCTCCTGATATTGAATCCATATTTGTTGTTCTAATACGATTGCCCACCCAGATTTGAGTTTGCCTTTCAATCTTACACATAGCTAGTGGAAGAAGAGATAGATTCCTGTATTTCCCAATGGTCTTAGTATGATTAGCTTCTGTTGGAATTTGAACTCGGTTCTTCGATTTGATTTTCCACGCCAATAATCATGAAGCCACGAACATTGCCAAAATCAAACTCAATCTACAAACTGAACAGTCAGAATGAATAGATTCTCACACACAATTGCACTACAGAATTACCACATACACACATACACACACGTACACAATTAGATTACAGATAGAATACACACACACACACACACACACATACACATGCATAAATATATGTGTATGCGTATGTGCAAGGGTGTGCCTATAGGAGGAAATTACAAGCACAATTTCTTATACTGATTCTTTTCTATTGTCATTATTTTCGCTTCTATTTTTGCACACATTTTTCACAGACTTGTTTTTTCTGTCTGCATTCTGTTTTTTTTTTTTTTTTTTTTTTTTTTTTAGTTTTTGTTGATGTTGTCTTTTAATTAAAGAGTTTGTTTTCCACAATATTTAAAATAAAATGGTATTTTTTTATTTTCCAGCAACTTGGTATCAATATTACAAGCCAATAGAAATCACGTGGAAATCACAGCTGAATACACTAGGGGAATTATGTTTTCTTTTTCTTTTAAAAACTGGAAAAATAAACAAAAGACAAAAAAAAGCTTTAGACCCTTCACAATGTTGCAACGTTGCATAACTGCACACACCCCTCCAAAACCATGTTATTGTTTTTTCTGAAATCGGATCAAATTATCAAATTAAACACCAAATGTACATTTCACTAATAATACATGAGTGGTGATCAAAAAGTATCGAGATTGAATCTCTTCTATTTTTAAAAACTTAAATTAAGATCCATCCTCTCGGTTGAGCTTAGAATACGCTGATTGTATACACTGCAAAATGGTAAAAAGACACACACACATATACCCAAAAAAAGGTTGTACTGGGTATAAACTTCTTATTGGATCCAATCACCCTACGTAAGCCTTTTGCAAGGAGTAGCTTAAAAGTGAAAGTAAAATAGGTGGAGTGGCCTATTGTCGGTATCAGCCGGACAGCGATGGATTCAATCCCGTTTTCGCTAGCGGTAGTCCAGGGAGATTAATTTGTCGTCTGGGATAGAGCACTATACCAACAACCAGCTCCTTATTTTACCGCACAGATCCAACAAGTACTACCGGTGCACTGATTTTTGGGGGCGTATAGCGAATCTGATTCCGAGTCCGATGCTCTACCGACTGAGCTAAACCGAAAAGTTTGACCATATAAAAATGTTACGAAACATTTGATGATTTTCAACTTGGAAAGGTATTTTACTGGTATTTGATCTCTCCTCCAAATATTTCAAGTTTGTCTTTGTTAGTGAGACCTTAGTAAATATTCCTTTAACTTTCGATGGGTCCTAATTCTTACTTCTATCCGAAATCTTAACTTTGAAATCTTCCGAAGGAAAATCTTTACCTCTGATTTCAGACAATACATTTGCTAGCGTTCAATATTGAATCCCTTATGCATTGGGCATTAACAGACGTTTCTGCTCAAGTTATGCTTGAGTGCTTTTTAAAGCTTGTGGGTTGCCAATGCATACTTGGTAATGGAACTATGAATAAGAGTAACCTTTTTACCCTGTAGTGAAGGGAGAATTTGACGTTAATACAAATGCTTAAACCTTCTATTGATGGCTTTGCAGTAACTGGCTCCAGTGAACCTGATTTATTATTCTTTTTATTTTTTAGTTTTCATGTAAGCAAACACTGGTTTTCATGTATAAGACGCAACAAGAACTTTCTTCTTTTATATTGTCAGCTAATTCAATTTTCGTTTCATCTATTTTTATTCAAATAGTACTCATGTATTTATCTTTATAGTCTATTTTTTGGATTTGATTGGTCTAATTTCAACTGCATGTAAAACCATCTAGAATAATAATATGCATAGAGTTTAGAAAACTGCCTTCATTATACGTTCGTACTTTACATTATTTATGTAGTTGTGTCTTGAGATGTTTTATTTTAACGAGTACGAATAATTTTAAAACAGATTTATTTTACCTATAGAGAGGACCCTAACAATTACTAGTACTCCTTGTTAGAGTGGACCTGGGCGAAATATTAAGGAGTGAGGTACTCCGTACTCCCCAGATATCCAGAACTTGAGCCTTATCATCACATATAATTTAGTGTCACACCCAATACAACACATTTTGTGAGGGCTTACCCCTCTATAGGGGATAAAGTCAGCATATTCTAAGCCCCTCCGACTACGCAATTTATTGTTACAGGGCAGTAACATTTTTTTATTCTTGGCGGAGTTTAAACTTGCTTCATTCTTATTTGAGCCAGAAGTGGCCACTCACACGTGAAAAACAAACAAAACCGTGTAGCACTATTGAAAATTAATAAAATAACATTAAATTTGGTATTTTTAGCAAGGTCTAATCATGCCTGATAGTTTGCAACTTTGAACATTTTGGTTAACTTTAAAAATGTTGGTTAAAATCTATAGTCAGCATATTCTAAACCCCTTCGACTACGCAATTTATTTTTAGGGGGCTACTAGTAACTTCTTCGCACTATTTACAAGTCTTTAAATTTGACCCTCACATTGTTGTTTCATTCCCATTCTTTCAGCTGCTGTATCTCCGGCCTTCGTAAGGTGTCTTTTGTTGTAGTCGGTAATCTTCAGAAAAATTTGAGCCTAACCCTTTATACAATCCACGGAGGTAAACTGTTCCCATTCAGCAGTCCATGTTTTGGATATTTCGCTTTTGAAATA
>CM042144.1:126430981-126450981 GCA_023376005.1 Doryteuthis pealeii | reverse complement strand
AGAGTTTCAGGAATGATAAAAAATAGAGAAATGTTGGATTTTAGCATCTTTGTGCTTTTATCATTTCAACAATTCTAATGGTGGTCTTACCATTTAGAAGAATGATCAATAGTTCCATTATGACTATTTTGAACATTTCTTTTTTTTTTTACACAGCAGCCTTCAAACGATTCATAATATTCTGATTTTGATTTTATCTTCCTGCAATTCTTTGTTCAAACTAACTGAAAAAAAGTTAAGAACATTTTTATTGTTGTATTTTTTTATTGATTACAATTTATTTAGTTGTCATTGTTATTTTATTTTATTTTATTTTATTTTTTTATTTTGTTTTGCATTCATTCTGATTTCAAGCTTTATTTATCTCGCACTGGCCGGATAGAAAGAAAGCCTCAAAGAGAGACATAAAATAGAATCTGGGGGGAGAGAGTGAGGAGAGAGAGAGAGAGAGAGAAGAGAGAGGAGAGAGAAGGGAGGAGAGAGGTAACAGAGAGAAAGAGAGAAAGAAAGAGAAAAGTGAGAGCAGGGACTGACTGGGCAAAAAAGGAAATGACAAAGCAGGACACAAAGGGAATTAGTCTTCTTATAAAGACACAATTTTCTTTCATTCATGTGCCGCCGCCGCATTAGGTTTTTATTCCTTTTATTGATATAAAATCATTTTACAAAAGTTGCATTTCTATTCGTTCTCGATGTGTGTGTGTCTGTGTCTGTGTCTCTGTGTGTGTGTCTGTGTGTGTGTGTGTGTGTGTGTGTGTGTCCATATTTATGCATTTCAATTATGTCTGTGTTGCTTATGTTGAATATAGTCCTGTCAGCCGGCTTAGAATACGCTGAATATATCCCCTGCAAAGGGATAAGACTACACTAACCCCAAAAAGAAATGCCCTGAGTCCGGAGTATGACACTAAGCTGCATCTTGATGGTGAGGCTTCAGTTTTGAAAATCTGGGTGGGGGTGGTCTACGGCTTGATTGTCATTACTCCCAAGTGTGACCCGGAGTAGAATTGACTGTTAGGGTCGCATCCACGTATCGAATGGATCTGTTTAGAAATTATTCATATACGATAGAAATGCTCGATTTATAAAAGTGTGTACTATTTGTATTTGATAGGTATATTTTTTATTATATAACTTTGTGAAAATTATTTGTATTAGAATAATTGATATGGTATGACTGTGTGAAAAAACTCTTAAGAAATATCTATACAAATAATGTAAATATGAAAGTACAATGAACGTCACGGCATGAAATAACCATAGACGGGTTGACATGCCGTTAAAATCAATCAATCAATCAAACAAACAAACAAATTGAATAAAAATACTTATTTATCCTACATATAGTTTTTGACATAAGCCCATAAGTATGGGGCATCCAGTGACGATCGAACTCGCTTTTCAGTTGTAACAAATCTGCAGGACTAACCTGCCACGATGGGACCTTAAATAGGGAATTATAGAAATCACATAAAGAAGAAATAAAATTTAAAAAAAACAGGTACATATTTAAGTAAAAGAAATTAAAAATATAATTACTATACATAGGAAATTATGAAATGGAAATCTCATTGTAGATTACCATATATACACAATGTACGATGGCCCGTGGTGTAATGGTTAGAGTTCAAATTCTGCAAGAAACTGTATTTCACATAGCGCTAATACTCTTGAGAAAGGTATGCATCCAAATACTGTCTCTCCGGCTATGAGTGAATAGTAGTACAGACTGGGCTCTTTAACTATGGCTAGGTAAACAGTCTAGGAGAGCTAAGAGAAGGAAAACTCTGAATTCAAACTTGTTAAACTCCACTTAAGAGATTGACCTTTTGTCGCGTCCTGGTCATCTGGAGAGGTTGGTTATATATATATATATATATATAATATATATATATATATAATATATATATATATATATATATAATGTATGGAAAATATAAATATTTCATTTCAACAATCATAACCAGGTAAAAAAAAATAAGCTCTGTACTCAGGATTGAACCCGCAACCTCCACTTGATTGTATGTTAGTAGTGTATTAACTTAAGTTTATATCGGCTGTGCCACGTGTCTAACTGGTCAATAAAGTGCACATTTATTAAATCTATAAACCTAATGACCTTTTTTACCTATGATTTACATTTATACCTATTATAAATTATCTTTTATCTTACTCATATTGAGATTTTTTAATGATAATCTAATCAAGCCTTTTTTTATATTTACTGGTTCCTATATTGTATTCAGCTCTATACTTGGTCTATTCAAGAGGTAATATAGCCTAACATATACGTTGCTTCTTTGAGATGTCATTTTCTCCAATGATATTTATTATCTTAATTGCATCACACAAAGGCAGATGGTTTCCCCCTTTGATTCCATATGTGGTCAACCATACCCGACTTTCTATTTCCCCAAACTACTACTGCTCTTCGATGTTCCTTTAGTCTTACTTTCAGTGGACGGTATATTTCACCTTTGTATACTTTAATACAGTGCCATGAAGATCACTTTCTATACAATTCTACAGCGGAAATAATATTGAATACTTAACTTATCTTAACACTTGTAGCCGGTCTTGGTTGAAGGAATGAGAGCAATATGTCCTAATGGAATAATGAAAGTTTTCGGTTCAAATTCCGTCACACCAACCCCCATTATAACATGAAGGTTCTCGATTTCGACAAGAAACACCAGTAGAAGGTCGGAAGGCACATCGACCGAAACGTTTTGTATATAACAATAAAGTTTATTGTTTAAGTTGAGGATGAGGTCTGGGTGTTAGTATCTGTTAGGGTCCCATTTATGGGTCAAATATATCAGTTTGCAAATTATTTGTTTTTGTTTAGAATACGTGATATCCTATAAGCGTGTGAAAAAGAATGTTAGCATTTTCCAAACCTTTAGGTATAAAATAAACACAGTCAGGTTGACATGCCGTTAAAGAAATTAAGCAAGTAATCATAAATTACTCAACTGAATGTGAATTCTGAGAGGCAAACATTAACTGAATGTTTTTACAAGTGTTGAAGGTCAGTACTGACCGACTGATTTTCAAATAGGGTTGCCAACTGGAAAGATAAAAACATCATCTCATTATTTTCTTGGCTGACACTGTAAATTCTGTTTGATATATGTAAGTGGGACATTAATTCACCTAAGACATATCAATAATAATTTACTGGTTTCGAAAGGAATTTTAACCTCTGAATTTACAGAGAGCTACACTATGCTATGGTTATCTAAAGAGTGATCAGAAGTTGTCATTTGAATGCCCTTATATTAGCAATATTTAAACGTAGTTGTAAAAGAATTTAATGTAGGCAAAAGATACACATGATCTTGGTTTTTATTACCTTAATTCACTTCGTATTAGGTTATTAAAGACCCTTCGGTGTGTCAGAAAGAAGTATCGACACTGAAGATTTAATTTTGTTTAGTTATAAAATTTTAAATTTAAACAAGGATGTTTTATAGTGTAATATTATAAAGAAATGCTACCGAGGCGTGAATAGATAAGTTATCAAAAGGCCAGCAATTGGAGGAAAGACGAATTAACAAAGTTCAGCATCTCTTCCAGTGGGATAGGTGTAACAGGATATGCTTAATCTAGCACCTAGGAACGGGTCTTGCCGATTTCACCAGTGATAGCCATCTAGGTGATAACGAATTTCGTGATTCTGCATCTTTTTTCTCTTTTTGGTGGCTGGTTACGACAAACGTTCACTATTTTGATGAAAACTAACGTTTTTTTCTTTCTTATTAAATACAATTACTTTCTTGACACTTTTTTCAACACAGCACGTATTTAAATAAAACTTTGTCAGATATCTCTTTATTTAATCTACAAGCTCTCCAAACTTAGGGGTTTTATACATCCTGGATCATATCGAGTTTTTTCAACTTATTTTTGAATGCACTGAGTTAGTGTCTTTTTAATGATATTACTGTCCAATTTCCATAACGTGGTTTAAACCGGGGCAGGAGTATATATTTTAAAGGACAAATAGATTACTAAAAGGCAAACGAAACTCAACTATTTTTCAAACAACCAGAATATTTAAATGACTAGACGCTGTTCAAGCAGAAAAAATCAAGAAGCAAATCTAAAGCGGAATAAAAGTTTGATATGAATGGTCTTAAGTTTAGTGACAGATTTGTGTGTGACCAACTGAATGATTATTATAAGTATTAAACATTGTTTATTTCTACCTTTTTATGCACACAAATCTTTGTGTATATTATTAATGTTCTGCGCTAATCTACGACATCTGGTATACCGAGTATGTACTTGTGCAAGCGCGCGTGAGCCTTTTTAAATTCATAATTAGATCAGTGCCTGATATTGGCGCCTTTCAATAAAACTACGAAAGTCTTTTTGTGCGTATGAACACATGTAAATGATTTCATTTTTCTTGTTAGTTTTCCAGTCTATATAATTATTTATGCAACTTGTATTTTCTGTGTGTGTCTAGTATACATTTTAAATTCATAGACGTATCTAGTCAAAACATTAGCAAACTTGCACACGTTCTACGTTGATGTAGATTTGTTTACTACTGTGATAAGTATAATTATGTAGAACCGCATATAATTCTCTGTGCAATATGAATACATATATTAATTATATATTAATGCATTTGACGCTATTTCTTGTCTGCGGGCCTTTTCAAATATTCTATTTGAATGATTTAAATTCTCCCGTGAATTGTACTGAAAATGTGTCAGTCACGTGTTTATATCTTTTAATGCCACTAGTGACAAATACCGTCTCAACGTCTTACTTATTAGAATCTACATATTGTAACCTCATATTGTCTGCAATCTATTTTGATGGCATAGTGTCGTATTCTAGCGTATATTGAGCTACAGGAATATTTCATTAAAAGACAGAATATTTCATACCTTATGGTAGAATTGACGCTCATTGTTGTTAGCATTCTTTACGTCATATTTATTAAACTTAGATTACAACCAACATATAATTGGTTTAGAATACGCTGTCTGTGTCCCCAACAGAAGTATAAGACCCGTCACAGCAAAAATAGGATTTCCTGGTTATAATACTATTTTAAATTTTATAACTAAACAAGATTAAATCTTCAGTCTCGATACTTCTTTCTGACACACCGATGGGTCTTTAATAACCTAATGCGAAGTGAATTAAGGTAATAAAAACCAAAATCATCTTTATCTGTTGCCTACATTTAATTCTTTTACAACTACGTTTAAATATTGTTAAATGATGAGAGTGTTAATTCCCCCTTCATTGACATTACTCCCAGGTCCATTCTAATCCGGAGTGCTAGTACCTGTGGTTTGGTCCAAATAGATTTCTTAAAAATTAGTCGTATTTTATAGCATATACATAACTCGGGATCTACAAATAGCTCCGTTCAAAAATGATTTGTATTTCATTAGTGGGACTAAAAAAGAAAAAGAAACCACTACTCAAAATGTGTTAATATAAACTTACAATTAACGCGATTCCTTAACCACTAGACATGAAATAACCCTAAATGAGCTGACATGCCGTTAAAATCAACCAATCAATCAATCAGCATATTTCTAGTCATAGCGTATTTACGTATATAAATAAATAGATAAGTAAAGTTTTAGTTTGTAAGGAAAGAATAAATTTATAGCTAAAGAAAAAGAAAGAAAGGATATATTGTCATAGTGAGAGTTTAAAAAGAGAGAGGGGGGATGGGAATGAGGAGAGAAAGAATAATCTGTACAGTCTACCTCAAAAGTCATGGGTAAATTTAAATTTTAAAAAATATCTCATGTTATCATAATGACGATTTTTTAAAATTCTGCACAAATATCAAATTGCGTGACAGATAATATATATATATATATATATATATATATATATATATATATATGTGTGTGTGTGTGTGTGTGTGTGTGTGTGTGTGTGTGTGTGTGTGTGTGTGTGTGTTATTAAAATACATTATTATCAACTGTTAAATGTTGTCGTGCAGGACAAAGTAAAAATAGTGCTCGATATCAATTGATAGACATAATGTATATGTAAAAAGAGGTATTTTAAAAAAATACAAACTAATCGTCTGAGGATCTTCAAATGATTAAAAATATCCTCGTTCAGATATAAACGGAACTTTTTACTTACGCTCAGATGGGCATGACAATTTTAGTAACGTTTAATATGTATTTTAAAAATAACCATTTTTATTATCTCTTATTATGAAGTAACAAATTGGGTTTTAATTTTGTTAATCATCCACATTCCCGGTATAACGGAGATATCTTTGAAACGATACGAATATTTTGCTTTTCTAAATAAAATATTAATATCATCATGGACCGCTGTTAAAACGATATCCAAACTACTTCAAGGGTATTCTAGTACATAGTATAACTATGTTCATGAAAAGAGGGAAAAAGAATCGGCATCTACGTTCATCTATCAATTCATTTTTATATCCAGGAATAATCATTTGAAATTTAAACTGACCACCCAGTCTGGGCCAGGCTCTGGATATTATTGTAAAAAATGGGAAAAATATACATCGAACTAAGTGTGTTCTAATGTATAAAGACTGGAGCTTCATTTATCAAAACAAAACTGGACAGAGAATGAAACGTTAGTTTTCTTCAAAATAGTTTCCTTGTTTGATATTTGGATTAATGCCTGATATTACCACCGTTCAAGAAATACGAACATCTTTTTGAACGTATGAACACATGTAAATGACCTCCTTTTCATTATTAGAGTTTCATTGTATATTATTGTTTATACAACTTTTATGTTCCACGTTGATTTACTGGCGATTTACCGAATCGAGATTGTAACCAAGAACAGTTCTGATAACAGATTATTTACGTATAGCAATAAAGAAAGAATGAAAAATAATTTTCGGTAGTAAAATCTAGTAAGTAATTGTAGTGTGCACTTGGAACTTGTATTCCAAAAACCTTACCAAAACATAAGGGTACATATAGAACTTTAACATAAAATGATATTAATCATAATCGGGGTCATTCTAGTCCTTTTTATGGGGTTTAGAATACGCTAACTGTATCCCTTGTAAAGGACTTTCCTGGATATGACACCAAACTGCATCTGATGGATAGGTTCCAGTTCTGGAATTTTAGGATGCGTGGAGTACACCTTCATTGCCATTACTCCCAGGTTCACTGTAACCCGGACTGGATGCATGTGTAAGCGACCTATCTATGGGTTAAATAGATATTTTATGAAAATATTCGTATTCAATATGACCTCCCACGAATATGTACTAGACAGTATTATCTCAAGGTCAGAATTCCGGGGTATTCTGTGAGAATAGATCTCATTAACAATAGTCTGCTATATTAACTTTCTACCCATTACTCTTCGAGACGCACCACTCGAAAGTCCCAGATCGTTTACATCAGAAAAATGAAAATATCACCAAAAAATTTAAGAAATACATAAAAAGATAAAACATATGCCTATATTCACATTTGCATATATATGAATACATCTAAAGAACGTGTATTGCAATAAATATAGCTAATTTTATAAAATAAAAGAATAGTATTGAACATTTTCAAAAGAAACAATAACAAAAAAAAACAAGCAAACAAAAATATTATGACAAAGGATAATTGGTAGTAAAGCATCACTCGAAAGAAAAAATAAATATTCATAAGATACAAAAGAAAATGAATTGAGTATTTGTAGGCGTTCATATAACTAAATATATATGTGTCAGTGCTTGTTGTATATCATTTTGTGTATATCCTTATTTTTACTTATATGAGGAAAGTTTTATACATCTGCTTACAAAGGCGATTAGTGTGGTGCAATGGTTAGTAAGCTGTACTAGCAAGCAATGACTAATGTTCGATTAGCACTGAATACTCCAAGAGAGAGAGAGAGAGAGAGATAGAGAGAGAGAGAGAGAGAGAGAGAGAGAGAAAGAGAGAGAGAGAATATTCCGTGTAGTCGATCTCATTATTAACTAATGAAAAATAATGCTACTAGTGTTTGATTTATTTGTTTAACTGCATATGTTTTGTGGCTCACAAACCATTGTTAATGAGACTAATTGGGCAAAAGTGCCAAACTAATATGATTTTCTGATAGATTTCGATGAGGAGTATCACATAGTAAAAAATGGTTGATGGCGCTTGAGTATTAGGGGAGATATGGGGCTTCAAACGTTTACCCAAAATACCATTTTTCAGCCATTCTTTTGGCCTAGTGATAAATGTCTTGTAAATATTCGTGGGGGTCATATTGAATCTATTTAACCCATAGATGGGACCCCGCTAACAGGTGCTTCCAGTCCGAATCACGGTGAAGCTGGGAGTAATTATAATGTTATCTTTATAAAAATATACAACCAAACCTCATAGTAATTAGTTTCCATACATCTGATATTATCTATTACGATTGGTAGAGATGTTTTCTACCAATAACAGGAGAATATGTATAGAGAGTGGGTTTTAGAGTCTATCACGTTACCATATTCATCATTGTTTATGATCGATTGTGAAAATATAAATGGAGTCTGTTTGTTTTATTTGATTAACGGCATAACAACTCCTTATGGTTTATCTAATGTCGAAATATGATTAATTTGTAAATGTTTGATTACAATCCTAACTATATATTATGCAAATACATGAATCCATATTTCCAGTGTTCCGTTGCATTTCATTAGTTATATTTTTATATTGATTTTCTACATCATCCTAATATCTATCATTGGTTTATTTCTCTTCTTATAGCCTAAATAATGCAAGGTGATTAAAGGTATCACACACACACACACACACACACACACACACACACACACACACACACACACAGAGCTCAGTTGGTAGAACACCCGCTAAGGAATCGAAAGGTTCCTGGTTCGATACCGGTCCCCGCCAACTCAGCGCATGAGTATCACAGAATAGGAAATCTGATCTGTGCGGTAAAGTGGGAGCTGACGGTATATATAGTGCTTCACCTCAATAAAAACTATCTCCCAGGTCTAGCACTTGCGAAAAGGGGATAGACTACCTCGTGTTAGATTGATACCGACAATAGGCCACTCCGCCGCCAACTATATATAGACCACATTCAAGGTCAGTTTAGTAAATAACTCTACATGTAAACATATCTCACTGACTGAGTTTACAAGGGAATTGTCCAGAATTGTAAAGGTTAAAAAAAGATTGGGAAAAAAGTCAATATCTGCCAGAATCGAAGTATTTTTCTGATCGAAATACTTTATTTTATTCTATAAATGCGTCCTTAATATCCATTGTTGATGTTTGTCTCGATCAGAATCAAAACAACTTTCTTTTGTGGAATAAACATCATATAACAGTGAAGTTATTCAAAAATCATTACGTTTCATTAAATAGTAACGCTTCCAGCCGAGGATTTCTAGATTTATTTCGGGAACTCGACACTGCTTATCCGATTTCTTGTTCTGTTTGTCTCAAAGATTAAGCTGCCCCAAAACACTCAAGCTGTGCTTATCTTGATTACGTAGACTCGACTAAAAACCATCGAATTTTTTCATTCCTATTAATAGTGAGCCGCGTGTATACTTACAAATAATATAGCAACCATTAGGTTGTGCATGAGAAAAGGATATTAAAAGTTATCTATTATTTTGAAAAATATATTTTACTAGTAATTAATTTAGCGTTTGTAAAACACACCGTTTTATGTCTCATGAATTTAAGCAAGTATTTAATTCAGAACTGTCTGTTGTAAAATTCTAGTGCGAATGATGCTTATCTATCTTCTTCCAAGCTGTGTCGGTGCTACTGTACAGCTGTACCAAATGGACTCTAACGAAGCGCTTCGTGAAAAAGATAGATGGAAGCTGTACAAAAATGATGTAAAAAGGAGTGTCTATTGTCGGTAACAGCCGAACAGTACTAGACCAGGGAGATTTTCCTTACGCCTGAAGTGAAGTGCCACACTTACCATCAACTCCCGACATCACCACACATATCCAAGTCATGAGACCCATGCGCTGAATTGGCGAGGGCTGTTATTGAACCCGAAATCTTGTGGTTCTGAGGCGGGCGCTCTACCAACCGGGTGAAGGATGAGTTGCAGAGAAAATAAATGGCAGATAAAATATTTTACACCAGCGTTCTCGTTTATGATGTTCATCGCGACGGCATAATATCCAAAGAAATATAAACGACAAAGTAAATATTATTTAGTTTTAACTACTGTTCACATTCTTACGGTCTGCATGCCTCATATAAATATCCATTATGTTTGATATTTCTTGCTAAACTCTAATGAAAAACTACTTCAATTTTGCTTGTAAACACACAAGAAATACGGAAGCCTTAAGAACGCTCTAATGTAGTGAACAATATAATTTTCTATTAGTAATAGCCGTTCCTCTTTGATAGTATTTTTGTAAGTCCTCTTGAAATGTTTACCCCAGCGACTGCATCTCAGAAGTGTGGTAACTCCCTCTCTTAATGGGACAAATTGTTGGCTGTTGGCGATTCGTAATGCCTGAGGACAGGATCGTGGTGGATGAACAGTCTGTGGATGTCCAGATATTAAGTGCTCGCATGACATGCAACACTCCACTTTGGCTCTTACTTGGGCTAGGAGTCGCTTCTTACGTAATGGTTATCGTCGTAGGAAATGATACGGTGAAACCAGTTCAAATCCTAGACGAGGCTGGTTGCATTTCTCATTGCTTTAAATATGGAAAAGGTATGCATCCAAATCTTCTCCCTCCATCTATGGGTAAATAGTAAAGTAGACAGGGCTCTTTAGCCTTTGTATGGTCAACATGTCTAGGAGAAGGAAAACTCTGAATTCAAACTGATTAACCCCGCTTAAAAGATTGACCTACTGTCATATCCTGCTGGTGGCAAAGGGGTTAGTAAATAAATACTTGGGCTAGACGGGTCGTCGGAGATGCCCGAACCGATCAATCTTCTGGTTATGTCAAGCGCTAGCACTTATACGATTGTCCCGATGGTATTCTTCAAATTACTGTTATCGCAAACATACAAACATTTTTATCATAAAGGTGTCAGAAAGCGGTGGCTAAGGCAGCCATCTGTTTATTAATACATGTGAAGTTACTTCTGATTTATTGATACACATGAAGTTAATGAAAATTATTTCTATTAATTTGTTGATATATAAAAACATGAGAATTATTACTGCTAATTTAGTGTCCTGCATATGACGCTGAACTGCATCAAGTGGCGAGATTCCAATTCTGGAGTTCTGAATATTGTAGATTACATATTCGTTGCCATTACTCCCAGTACCACTCTGACCCGGAGTGTTAGTACCTGTTAAAATCCCATCTCATGGTCAAATATATATATTTGTAAGTTAATAATCATTATTTCTACCAGATTATCAATAGACATGAAGTTAATGAATTTTATTTCTACGGTTTATTGATACATATAAGTTAATGAAAATTATTTCTACTAATTTATCAATAGACATGAAGTTAATGAAAAGCCTAACATAACCATCAGTTAATTCAACCACGAGGTTAGTTCTTCTAATTAATTGAAGAACATGAACTTGATGAAAAGTATTTCTACTATTTTTGTTACACATTACATTTATGTGAAATCAAACATAAAATTATGGCCACCAATATATTGATATATATTGAGTTAAGGAAATGGTAATGATGCTTCGGCCCCGAAACCATGCCTGAACCCAGAGTCATCATCTGATGAAGGCTTTGTTGGTTGCAATGCTACTGTGTAAATAGCAGTCATTGTATGAAGATTATTTTCTACTAGTTTATTAATAGACAGGCTGTTAATAAAAAATATTTCTACTCGTCTGAACCCTGGTTGCCTATTTGACTACCCACGACGATAACCGTTACAGGAACCAGAATTTAAACTAACCAAAAATATCTACCGACAACTTATTCACTTAAAAATCATATATACAAATAAACAAGATTTGTCATTAAATAATCCATAGAGGTTGATATGCCATTAAACAAAATAACCAACTAACATCTTGAAATGTCTGTTTGTACATCCAAGCTTAACACGAGGAAAAAGGAGATGTTTCTCCAATAGATACCATGAGATATTAAGATATCACATATTTGATATTATTAAAATAACGTGATATTATTTGAGTGCAAAAAAATAGATAAAATAAAAATGGTGCTGGGAATTTTTACACATACCTATTATATCCTCTGCTCTAGATTAATAATGTTTGTATCTGATCGTCTGAGTTTAAGTCTGAATTTCTAGTTGGACTGAAGGTTATATTTATTTAATATACTGAATGAAATTTATCAAGGAAGTCATGATTAAGATGCTATAATTGGCATCTGATGAAAAGATTAAAAAGAAAAATCCTAGAAGAATTAAAAGTAGAGTAGAAAATGTTTTCAATTTTCTTCTTGTTATTATTCAAACTGTTTTCTTGGAGCGTCTCAAGATGGCACCAGTCCAAACGAGAAATTCATCATTGTGCTTTCATGCAGAGAACAGAATAATGGTGAGGAGATGAAATTCTCTGCTTGACCGATTCCTGCCAACATGTATTCATGTCAAGTTGGACACTCACAGACTTTGGACGAGAAAAAGATTCGTCGTGTGTGTCATTTTTTTTCAAAATGCAAACATCAACAGAAGGAGTTAGATTTGAATAATACTTATATCTTTAGTTCGGGTGACTTTACAAGCATATAAATATACATTGATCAATAGGCGGTGCTTGATAAACGCTTACTGTACCCCCTTGAAGCAGGCTCAGACTCACCCAAAATAGAATGTCCTATGTATGACACTAAACTGCATCTGATGGTGAGGCTCCAGATTTTGAGGTTGTCATTACTTATAAATTGTAAAAATTTACTTATAAATTGTAAAAATTTTGGTTGTCATTACTTATAAATTGTAAAGACTTTCAGGTTGTCATTACTTATAAATTGTAAAAATTTACTTATAAATTGTAAAAATTTTGGTTGTCATTACTTATAAATTGTAAAGACTTTGAGGTTGTCATTACTTATAAACTGTACAGATTTACTTATAAATTGTAAAAATTTTGGTTGTCATTACTTATAAATTGTAAAGATTTTGAGGTTGTCATTACTTATAAATTGTAAAAATTTACTTATAAATTGTAAAAATTTTGGTTGTCATTACTTATAAATTGCAAAGATTATGAGGTTGTCATTACTTATAAGTTGTAAAAATTCCCAGCCCCATTTTTATTTTATTTTATTTTTGGCACTCAAATAATATCACATGTTATTTTAATAATATCAAATATTTGATATCTTAATATCTCATGGTATCTATTAGAGAAACAGCTCCTTTTTCCTCGTCTTAACTCTGACCCTGAGAGGTGGTACCTATTAGGGTCAAATCTATGGACAAATAGATCAGCTTTCAAATTATCTATATTAGATAGGAATCATAAAATAATTAAACGTACTATAGATATCTTACAATTGTATACAAAAGTCTTAAGAAGTGACTTGCGTGCGACTTGCGCGAGGAAATTGAGAATAAAAATGATGTAAAGTTCCACACGTGCACTCATTCCTCAATTCTATCTTCAGTATTGCTATCAATTTAATTATCTTATTATAATGGAGATTGTGTGTTTTTATGTCTGTAACCGAAACTATATCACTACTCAAGTCACAATTCACTTAATTATTTACGTCAACTTCTCCATGATTTCATTCTTTTCAACCTTCAATTATTAATAAAATTGTTTTACATTATTAATACTGTTGACAATATCTACGTACTAATAACATGCATTTATATATACAACAAAATAGCGGTTTACAGTTTGAACAAGAAGGCTAATTTGCATATTGATATTTAAAATTTTATTTTAATAAATATATGCTCGGTATTATTGATTTCTAATTGTTTGGTTTTATCTTAATGAATATGAGCAAAAATCTCGAGGATAAATCTTAAAAGAAATTATTTATAAGAAGAAATAACTGTAATTGTATTCTTTACTTCCTATTTTAACTAAATAGGTAAATTAGGAAAAATTAGTAATGATTGACGGAAGTAGTGAAAGAATAAGTTTCAGTCGTTCTATTTTTCGATTATAGCACCCTCTGTTTCAAATCTTTTTTTTTTTCATTCTTACTTAGTCTTTCGAATTCAATATGATATTTTATTACATTAAAACTTAAATACTTGCACCCAGAGGGTGCATATATTTGCTAGTAGTTATAAATAATGTTTAGTAAAAACAGTTACTATTCTGTGTTTTTAATTTATTGAGCACTTTTGGATTATTTACTGAAGCTACCGTTAAAAGTTAAAGCGGCAATTGGATACTATATATACATACATACATGCATATATATGTATACAAATACATCTACATACATATATATGTTATATTACATAATTTGCGTCTTTCATTATGTGGTTTATATGTTTGTGTATTAAAGTTGTTATTATTGTTGTGTGTATGTATAAGTGTGTTTGTTTAAGTTCAGTTTAGTTGTGTGTTCTAGTGTTGCTGTTTTTTTTTTTTGTTTTTTTGTGTGTGTGTGTGTGTGTGTCCGTGCGTTCCTATGTATGTGTATCTCTGTTTATGGTTGTATTCGGTGGATTTTGTATGTATTTACATACATTCCCTAGTTTGTGTGTTCTATTATGTAGATAAAGTTATTGTTATGTGTGTGGTTTTGACCCATAATAACACTTTATATATATATATATATATATATATATATATATATATATATATATATATAATATATATATATATATATACCAAATCAGAGAATATTATCTTTCTGTGAATCGGATTTTTATCTGCTTGATAAAACTATTGTTTGATCGTCAACTCTTATCAGAGATGGCTACAAACTAATAGTTTTTTCTCACATCTGATAAGAGTAGACAATTGGTTACTATCATTAATTAATTTTATACCTAGCAACGTTTCCAGTACAAATGACATCTAAATTTTCTAATTGATTTTTTCACTTTCTTTCTTGTTATATATCTAGACTGAAAAACGCTATGCAAAATGCTTTTCTCCCTTGAAAATGAATAACACGCGTTACACTACCATTATGATAGCAAATATTTTCATAGTAGGAAAACCATGAGAATGCTATAAATTGTGGTATCTATCTTAAACATTTGGTTTAATATTTCACTCTTCTTTATGAATTGCGCAACAATTTGGTTTAGTTTGGTTTGTTTTGTTTTACGGCATATCAACCTCAGTGGGTCATTTACTGCCGATAAAGTTTTGAAATAAATCAATTCTTAATGGATAATACAATTTTTTATAAATACATTTTTCTATTTAACCCATAGATGGGACCCTAACAGGTACTACCACTCCGGATCAGAGTGGACCAGGGAACAATGGTGATGAAGGGGTGCTCCACATTCCCAAACCTCCAAAACTGGAACCTCACCATCAGATAGAGTTTAACGTCATTCCCAGGACATGTAGACCCGCAGTCACCGCCTTCTAGCACCCATATGATAAAAAGGGCTGAGGCTTGCCATAAAGGCAATAGGGTTGGGAAAATCATATAGGTGCTAGGGCTTGACGTGACCAGCCGATTGATCGGAGGGGGCCTCTCCGACCGCCCGTCTAGCCCAAGATAGGGCCAAAGTGGAGTATTGCATGTCATGAACTGCTCATCCACCTGGGCTCTATCCTTAAGCATCACGGGTCGCCACCCACGGTCAACAAGTGGCCCCATTGGGGAGTCCTACCCCTCTCCAGAGGTGCAGTCGGTGCATTCTAACGCCCCACCGACAGGGCGGGAAACAATTTGATATAAAGCTACAAAATCTATACTTGTAATTAAGAAGAGTTAGTTTGTCTCTCCTCTATAGACTGCGAAATGGTTTTGATATAGAATTAACAACCTTAGTTATAACGCCAAAAAAATCAAATGTCTTATTCTTGATAATGAAGTGTAGGTAATTATTTTTGCTGATTCAACAATATTTTTGCTGATAAATTTTATTTGTTTCAACATGCTGTAAGAAGTTTTTTTTAAATCTTTTCTAATAAGTCTCTTTTGGAATACTGAGAACATCAATTCATTATTATTATTATAGAGTTATTCACACTTTCCGTGGCCGGTGGTCTACTAGAGGCTGAGTAATAGCAAGTCTCCTCAGGTCTCTAGGACTATTCTGAGTATTCTATCCGATCTTAATGCTGTAGTTTGGATGGTCTCGATGCTCCAATTATCCCGAATTCTTTCCCAGACCTTTGGAGACCGTTTCAAGGGTACCAATTAAAACTGGTACGACCTTCACCTTCATGTTCTAGAGTTTTCTCAGTTCTCTGGTATGGTCCAAGTATTTACCTATGTTTTGACTTTCTTTCACTTTCACTCGATGGTCGGCAACATCCACGAAATGACAGGATCTCTTCTTATTAATCAATACTAGGTATGGTCTCCTGGCCGGGATTAGGTGATCCAGCTGTATCTGAAAATCCCAGAGAATGTTATGCGTCTCATTCTACAGTACAGGTTTAGGCTTGTGCATATAGCATATGGTGAAAATTGATTTTCTTGCACAATTCCCAGTGGATCAACTCTCCCACCCATTCGTCCTAGTCTTGTACTCTCTTTGTACTCGTTTGCTGCATTCGCTTATTATTATTATTATTATTATTATTATTATTTGATTCCATGAGAGTTCATTCCCGCCTTAGGTAGTGGTTCATTGAAGTCTGAGCGACAGTAAGTCTCATTAAGTATCTAAGTCTCTTCTGAGTAATCTAGCTAATCTTAACAATGCTTTTGTTTGGATGGTCTGTTTGCAATTCATCCTGACCCTTTTCCAAACATCTTTTCATTTCTCAGACAAGGTCCAAGTATTTGTCTATGTCTTCTTTTTTGTCGTTGTTCTTTTTTTACAGGGACGGCAAAAATTTTTATAAGCACTATGACTTATCTATTATTATTTATTATTATTATTATTATTATTATTATTCATCTCCATGTGAGTTTTTCACACACGGCTAAGCTGTATGTTCACTGGAGGCTGAGTGACAGCAAGTCTCCTCAGGCCTCTACGACTCTTCTGAGTATTCTAACTGATCTTAGCAAAGCCGTTGTTTGGATGGTCTCGACACCTCCTCGGATTTTCAATTCCTCCAGACTCTTTTCCAAACCCTTTGGGACGTTCACAGGGCCACAATTACGGTTAGTACGACCTTCATTGCGAAATGTTCATATTAGCTGGTGGCCTTTCAATGGAATATCAGTGATAGCAAGTCTACTTATGTCTCAAAACTCTTCTGAGTATTCAATCCGATCTTAACAATGTTGTTCATATGGTTTGGGTTCTTCATATTTCCAGTTCTTTTATCAAACACTTGGGGCCACTCCATGGAAACAAACTACAATTGTTATCCTGTCACTCTCAGGTTTCACCGATTGTTTTGTTTAGCTTTGTTTTTGTTTTTCGTGGGTTTTATTATGATTTTTGTTTTGTTTTTTTATTTGGCCAGTTTTAAGTATTCGTCTTTCATTTTCTTTCATGTTTACTCTTTCGTTCACCGGAACGTCAAAATTCACTAAATAACAAGTTCTTTTTTCATGTTGATTAAAACTAGGTCTGGTTATCTGGCCAGGATTAGGTGATCTGGTTTTATCTGAAAATCTTAGATAATATCATGTGAATCATTCCCTAGGGCAGGTTCTGGTTTGTTCATGTACTATTTGGTTATATTGTTTTTTCCAAGCGTATCACCTTTACCACCCTATCTTGCCTGGTTTTGTATTGCCATTCGCTTAATATGTGATTAACCGTCTCTTCTGTGCCCAGACATTCTAAATGTTTTTTCTATTGGGTCTTACCTATTTTCGCTCGGATATAATTGATCCTTATTGAATTTTTTTGTGCTACTATCATAAAAGTGTTTCATTTTTTACTGTGGTCCACCGGAATTCAAAATCTACTGAATTACGAATTCTTTTTTTTTCTTGTTAAATAACACTAAGTCTGATCTTCTGGGCGGGATTCGGTGATCCGTTTGTATCTCAAGATCCCAGATAATATTAGGTGCCTCATTCTCTAGGGTGGATTCCGGTTCGTGCATACACCATTTGGTAGTATAGTCAATTCTTAATCTTGTGCACAATTACCAAGTTTTGAAACAACAACAACAACAACAACAGTTATCAGCAGGAAAAGAAAAGTAATAAAAACTAGAAAACAGAAATAAGAAGAAAATAACTGTATGTATACTTTAAGCGACAATCTTGAGAGATTACACAAGAGAAGACCTGACATGGCTAAGAAAGGGACATCTCAAAAGATAAACTGAATCTCTCACAATTGCAGCAGAAAACAATGTTATAAGTACAACTTGTATCCAAGCGAAAAAGAGAGAACCAACAGAATAGCAAGTGTAGGATATTTGGATACAGAGACGGAGCTGTTAATCACATAAGAGAATGCAACAGACTTGCACAAAAGTACAAGAGTAGTGGGAATTATGACCCACTGGGAATGATGCAAGAAATTAAAATTTTACCATGTTCCCAAATTCTCAGAAACAAAAATACGTCCTAATGAATGAGACGCATACGGTTGTCTATGATTTAAACATGTAAACTGATCTGAAAACCAGACGTTGTGTTAATTAACAAGAAATAGGGAATTTGTCATATTGTTGATTTTGCTGTTCCCAATGACAACAGACTAAAAATGAAAAAGGAGACACATATTTAAACCTTCCTTGAGAACTGAAAAAAAAACTTTATGAATGAAGATGAACCCGTTGTAGCTTGTTCTCTTGGTACAGTTTCCAAGTGGTTGGAAAAATACAAGGAATTGGTAAAATACTTCAACGCATTTTCACATATGTGTATGTGTATCATCGTCATTTTTAGCCTGTTTTTCATCTTTTGCATCTCATATATTATTTACAAATGCGATATATATATATATATATATATATATATATATATATATATATATATTAATAATCCTGTTATCGGATACTTGGGATTAATGAAAAAGTGCTAAGCGTACGGAAAGAGGATAATCTGTTGAAAATAATATAAGTATATACTAATAATAAGTATATACTGATATTTATATAATGCTATACGATATCTAACGGTAAATTTGTACCTACATCTATCTATATCTATATCTATTTAAAAATTAATGGTAAAATAAATGAGTGGATGAAATATAAATGAAGGAAATGAGGGGGAAAAAATCCTTTCCAAGTGACCCTTCTAAAAAGTATTAAAATACATTTTGAGAGTGGGTCCCTGATAGAAAGTTTTTCTCATCTATTATTAGACTCTTTGAAGCATCAAGTTAATATAATTATTCTATAAGTTATTAGAGAAGATAAAATCCGTCTCTTACCTTTGTAATATCTGTTGATAATGGGTTGATATATATATATAATATATATATATATATATCAGTCATCCACAGACACGTGTTTCGAAGTTTACTTCTCATCAGTGCGGCTCGACTTTTAACAGCTACCTCTTGCCAGGATCGAAACCCGACAGAATTTTCGTCTGCCAAGTTCCTTACCCTGGCGGCTATCAGCGGTCGTCAGTCTAAGGTGAACAATTAATTGCTACGTACTTTACGGTGGTATGTTTTTACAATCACCAGAGAACTCAAATCTATAAACAGACCGGTCACGGCTTATGCTAAACGGTGAAGTTACAATTAATTTCCCCCCACAGTGCTCAAACATGGAAGTGGGAAGCATATATATATCAGTCATCCACAGACACGTGTTTCGAAGTTTACTTCTCATCAGTGCGGCTCGACTTTTAACAGCTACCTCAAGCCGGGATAAATTCTGACAGCGTGAAAAAAAAACAACAGATAGTGCAGTTTATAAATAAAAAAAATATACAAGCTAATATCTTGGAAAAATATTAAAAAAGAAAAGACCAAATCACCCATACTGTTTGAAAATATCGTTGGTATATTGATGAAGGGCCAAAAGAAAAAAAAACACCGAACGAGTTGTCAAAGTTGAATATT